>JANHFP010001426.1:105015-116278 GCA_032468135.1 Calamaria suluensis
GTAGTCCCGGAAAATAAAAAGCATTGCATTCCATGGGATCGCGTCTGTCTGCTTTTTACCCGGTCGCAACTTGACACTGGGTTGGTCAAGGCAGGCACATAAGGTGTAGATAAGGCATGTGGGGGAAAACACAGGTTATGGGAGCAGTAGATGCCTGGGCTGGGAAGAGTGCATGGGGATTCTTTTCTGTTTCTGTTTCTTCCTCTTTCCCTTCCCTTTCCAGCAGGTAAGTGGCTGGTATTGATTCAGGAAGGGAGTGAGGGATTGCAAGAGTGGCTGGGAAATTGTCACAGAACATTAAAAATGAAGATGGTGTGACTGACCTGCAGCCCAGCAGAAGCCTGTAGCACTGAAGCAGCCACAATGTCCCCAAATTTCATTCCCTTGGAAATCATTAGTTGAGTATCTGTAGGTTAACCCATTTAAGGCATCTTGATTCAGAAATTGTTGCATCATAGTTCACTGTGTTTAAAACTGACAAGAGTTTTAGTAGCATATAGATATTATATTTGAGTTTATAGCAATAACATTTTCAAACATTGTAGTCCTTCTGGTAGTTTTCTTAAAAACTAGATTGACTGTTAGGTCATGGCCATGGTGGGTAAGAATAGAAAGAAAATTTATTTTCTCTTCTTCCATATCCCTTCTCCTCACCTGTCAACTATTCAAGGATGGACATGGGTTTAATACTCTTCGACAACATTAGACCTGAATACAGAACAATGCAGTAGTCAATACAAAAGAAAATAAAAATGCTGTTTCTCCAGAAAGCTTCCATGTTAACTGGATAGTAGGATCTTTTTTAAAAAATTGAAGCAGATATCCAGTGATGAAATTCAGAACTTGCCTGTAGATACAATTAAATATATGGTAAAATATAACAGGCTGAGCTCAAATAGGATTTTGCCTTAAGGTTAAATCAAGGGCTTCTTCCTCAGAATGACAGAAAACCCTACCAAGGTGCCATATTTTGATTTGGTTTAGCATGCTTAGTGAGGGCGGTCAGTGCTATTTATTACTTAGCAGAAGTATGTTTCATTACTAAACAGGTTATTAGGACAACGCTGCTGGGAGCATGCCGGACATCGTCATCTGATCCACAAAAACTTGTATGAAAATAAATTTATCCATCTCCAGGATGTCGGAAAAGGATGCGTTGTTGTTCTATTTATTTAACATGCTCAGAAGGCGATATCTTTCGGAAGATTTCTGGGTTCTCCTAACAACCTAACCCTATTTTAAAAACCACCCCAATCACACAGCGCCCTGGAATCGTATTTTAATTCAGCATCAGGGTCACTAGGCCAAAATGTGGCGCCGACCCATAAAACAGACACATTCGGGTATGTCGAATCGGGCTTGACTCGCAATATTGTCGCACCTAATTTTGAGGCGGGGTAGAGCGACCTCCCTCATCAACGCCAGCTTATAAAAGCGGCTTCTTTTCTCCTGTTTCTACCTTCCCTTTCCCGCCTGGAAGGCTGTGACGTCACTCGGCGCAGCCGGAGACTCCGCCCCCTTGCGCTGCTCCTTTCGGTTTCCCGGCGGAGTTTTCGGGCTGCCTGGGGCCTGTCGCGGCCCGACCCGGCTCCCTCTGGCGGCGCCGAGCATCCCGAGCCGAGCTTGAGCTCCAGGACCGTCCCTAGGAGATGTCCCGGCCGAATAGCGTCTCGCCTCGGCCCTCGGGGACCGGCCCTCGGCCCTCGGGGAGCGGGTCCACAAGCGGAGGCCCCTCGACCGCCTCCGCCGCCTCTTCGTCGTCCTCCTGCTCCGGCGGTGGTCGCACGAAGGGGCTGAAGGACATTCGCATTGACGAAGAAGTGAAAATCGCTGTGAATATCTCTTTGGAGCGGTTTCGGTATGGGGACCAACGAGGTAACGGCTCCCTACCCCCCACCTCCCAGGCCACCCACAGTTGATGGGGTCGTCCTTCCTTGAACCAGGGCAGCGCCCCCCTCCCCCAACAAGCTAATCCACTGTTAAAGGTTTGCAAATTAAATGGTCCTTCTTGGTTCTTCCTCTGGATTGACCTGCAAGCGTTCTCTCAGTGTATCCCGACAAACACAATGGGAGTTGTGGTTTTAACACAACTGGAAGATATCCCTTATGGAATAACCAATTGCTGCCTGTATTGTTTTTCTTACTCTTGAGGTCAGAAGTGATATATATATATATATATCTGTTAGGTAAAGGAGGCCAACCTTACCCTCCCCCTTCATTAGTTACTCTGGCTAGGAAAGTACAAAAGTCTTGTTTGCTGATTGTAGTTGTTGCTGCAGAAATAATGTAGCAGCATCAATACAGCATTTATGAAGGACCATATTCAATCTTTTTTAAACTATTAGATACCTAGGATATTTCATTTTCTTGCAACTCACAAGGCAGTCCCTCCCTCTCCATTAAAGTCTTTAAATGCGGAGTTCCCATACTGATAATATTTTCGGAAATTAAGAAATAAAAGGTTATTCTACAGTTTTATATCAGGTATACTAAGGCAAGAGTTGAATCATTTGGCTCTCACATGTCTGTGTGTATACAACAAGACCAAGGGGAAGATAAGACATGTTTCCAATTCTTCTGTCCCAAATACCTTGGAAAGATAACAAGCAGCATGGTGATCATAATGAATCCAGGGAGTTTATCAGGCCCTGGGCACCAAGCATTTATTGGTTGAAGAAATTATTCAAGTTAAAGAATTTATGTACTTATTTGGTATAATATTTATCATATATTCATTTGTCCATTTATTTAAATGCCATGTAAAATAAAGGATATGTGCACATTTAGCAGTCAATAGTTTATTTTTCTCCCCAGTGTATTATTAAGTATACATGTTAATTGATAAGTATTATAACTCTGTGTTCTGTTATGAAATAAGCTCCATAGAATTCAATGGAATCTTCCCAGAGGAGACTCCTTTTTCATCTCTGAGAAATATATGTTCCTGTTTACGAATGGAAATAATCCAATGACTGTGCAATTTTCTCCTGCAGAAATGGATTTTCCTTCTTCATTGACCAGCACTGAGAGAGCTTTTATTCATCGACTAAGTCAATCTCTTGGTTTGATTTCTAAAAGCAAAGGGTAAGCTGGTATCTTATAAAATAAGCAGCTTTCATGTATTGTGAGTCAACATGGATCATTCAGAATTAATGTTTCTGATACAACCGTAGTGTAGGAAGTTAGCACTGACACCCTACCCTAGAAGAATGACTTATTTTAGGGAATATTAAAAAAGACAGAATATTATATTTCCCTGGATAGAGAAAACATGGTTTTAGACAGGAAACTGATTCACTCCTAATAGTCCCCAGCAGATGCCTGCACTTAAGATATAAAGAGATAGCAAAGGCCCTCACCCAAGATTCAAGGAAGGTAGGATTTGCAAGACAATAGGAAGCACATGGCACCTGGGAATATTGCATCAGCCAGCAAGGCTAGCTAAGAGCCTCCACCTCTGGGAACCTGACAATCAATCACTCTTCCTGTGTCACCGGAAGTTCAAACCTCAGAGAAACCACAAAACAAACAGTAGATCGCCCCTTTTCTGATCAGGAAGCCATCTGAACCTGACCACCAATAGAACAACTTTCCAAGCAGTCTGCATATTTCCAGTGTCTGTTTCTTGGAGCAGAACTGACATGGATATTTTTCCATCTAACAGTTTTAAGCTTGTGAAGTATTTTAATGATGTTGAGTTCTTCATGAGTTTGGTGTGCTTCTGTTTTAAATAGTGCTACATATAGTTACTGTATTGATGTCAAGTGCTTGTTCATAATTCCATGTTTAGATAGAATTGATAGCCAGATAACATTGACTATCAATTTATCATGTCTTACTGCAATAAACATATTCATTTAGATTTTATATTTTTATGTTAAAATATTTAGAAAATGACTTCTTAGATTTAGAAGGGTACATAAATTTTGTTGTTGTTAGAAGTAAAATGCATTGAAATGAACTGGACTTTCTTCTAAATAAATATTGTTAAGAATTAACTAGGTTTTCTGATCATTATGTAAAAATTCTTACCTTATTTTATTCTGGGAATCTTTTATCAGATACTAAAACTATATGTGATTGTTTGAATAATCGCAATGAAGTTTCTTTAGTTACAAATAATTGTGATACTTATTCATGATCTCAGTAGATGGCAGTATCTGACTGAGTTTGGAATGTAACTAGGATCACCTTGGTTAGTGTTGAAATGGAAGATCACCAAGCACTGTAGACTAACTGGGAAGTTAAAAAAATCTCAGAAGTCAGCAGTAGAAAATCTTATATCAAGAAGACTGTATGAATGTATCAATCAATCACCAAGATTCAACTTCATTTAAAAGATACCTTACTTATACTCTTATATGATTGTCATTAGTAAAATCTTAGGTGCTTTAAAAAGTATGTGTTTCAGCTTGAAGTATAAAAAGTCTTGTCCTAGAAACAAACTCAATTCTACATGTTTTCAATCCTATTCATTGAAATGTATTCTGAGCATTTAAAATACAGTAAAGATTTGCTATACTCAACTGTGTGTTTGATTGCATTTTAGAGTAGCTGATCTATTCATTGATAATTCAGAAATAACAGTTACAGAGAACAATTTCAACAGAAACCTAGCATATTTTAATATTCTTTGAGAGAATTATTTAATGTCCAGATTAATGTGAATGTTAAGGATCATTCTGGCAATAAATACAACAATGTATATTACAGGAAAGGAGCGAACAGATATCTAACTGTGAAGAAAAAAGATGGATCCGAATTGGCACATACAGTGATGACTTGTAATTTGATTCCAAACACAAAGCATGCGATTAGAAGTTTAGTTCAGAGATTTCCTGTTACCAATAAAGAACGCACAGAACTTCAACCAAAGACAGAGAGGGGAAATGTATTTGCTGTTGAAGCTGGTATGTTGAATATCCTGTGAAAAACTACAGAAAATTATGGGAGGAAAATATGTTGCTGAAAGACATGCTTAAAAATATTACCATTACAGTCAGAGATTTTTAAAATGTGATGGTTGCTATACTAATGAGCGTGAGCTCAACCTCTGTTGATGGTGCTGAGTCACTATTTCCCCAATACTACTTTGTTGTTTTGAAGACTTTTCTAATTTTTCCCCTAAAGAAGAAAGCAAAATTTTGCTTCCCATTCCCTTTAATGAGTTCCAAGCAGGATTCATACCCATATTTTCAGTAGCAAGTTAACAATAAGAGTCACAGGAATAACTTCATTAAGAATGAACAGTACGTTGAATTTGACATTGTTCAAGTGGGATTTCAGTACAGATTCCACATTTCTTAAATTTTACTTTGAGGGCCTGGGCCATGTCAGATGAGATTCTGAAGAAATCTGAGGAGATACACAGTGGACCAGTCTGCTCTTTGATTCCTCAAAAACATTTGTGATTTTTCCTACTATTATAGTTTGAAGACCATTTAAAACTATTTTTGTACCCAAAAAATGAACATATTCTACTTTTACCTTATGGTAAGCCTGAGTTTAGCTGTTTTAATCTCATAACCTATACAATATTTTTTTAAAGTTAAAATCTCCACTCCGTTCTATTAAGTCTTCAATAGGCAAACTTTTAGCAGACAAGGTAGTTTGGTGGTCACACAGAAGTGCTGAGAGTAGTCCTAAAGCTTTCACCTGGGAGCTGTAAGAGTTAGCTCTGGATATTATTGTGTAATCACTAAGGTATTTACTACTTTCATCTTTGATTTGCCTGGTTTTTAGAATGAAAATGTAAATAAAGAATAGCTGTTCTGTATCCATTGTGAACAAATGGAATGTATGTCTATTGTCAGGCTGAGCAATTCCTGTTTATTCACAGTTACGTTCCACCGGATACTATTACAGTACAAACTAAGTAATAGTTTGGTACTGTTTTGCTGTGATATTCAATTTTTAAAACAAAATTGTTTGTTTATTGCATGTTACAATAGATAGATTTTCATCTTATCATAATCATTATTTCCCCCCTAGAGAATAGAGAAATGAGCAAAACAAGTGGGCGTCTTAACAGTGGCATACCTCAGATCCCAGTGAAAAGGGGAGAATCAGAATTTGATTCATTTCGGCAGTCTCTACCAGTTTATGAAAAGCAAGATGAAATTGTTAGAATTATTAAAGAAAATAAAGTAATTTTGATTGTGGGAGAAACTGGATCTGGAAAAACTACTCAGGTATGCTATATACAAGAAAAATAATAAATAAGTAAATAGTTTTAATATTTAAAATCATCCAGTTGCAGATGGTAATAAGTGATGTGGGATTTGTATATCTAGTTAACTTATTTTTTTCCTAACTAACACCTATCTTTATGTTCAGATACCTCAATTTCTACTTGATGACTGTTACAAAAATGGCATACCGTGTCGCATATTTTGCACTCAACCAAGACGGTTAGCGGCGATTGCTGTGGCTGAAAGAGTTGCTGCTGAAAGAAGAGAGAAGATTGGTCAGACTATTGGTTATCAGATCCGATTAGAAAGCAGGTCTCACCAAATATTTTTGTATTCTTGGATTTCAGTATTTTAGAAGACTTGCAGATTACAGATTGTGCTAGTAACAAGGGTTAGAGATAGTCTCATCCCTGGCTTGGCACGTTATGTATTTTTCTTTTTGATCTTATACCTCTATATCCCTCTTCTTTTGGTTTTATGACCTTTTTTTGGTATAGGAAGACTGGTATGCAGGTACTCCTCAACTAACAACCATAAATCAACCTAGCATTTCTGTCATATAGCATGACAGTCATAAGTCAAGGCATTTGTGTTTTTATGACCTTTTTATGATAGTCATTAAATGAAACCATTGTCCACAATGGGTGTTTTTTGGCTAGAAACAAAGTAAATGGCATGGAAAACTGCAAAGGACCATAAATGTGGTCTGTTTGCCAGGCACCCAAAATGCAAGGACATGACTATGATGGGGATGTGACTGTCCGAACTTTGAATCTGCATTGTTGTCAGGTGGGAAAGTTCAGGATAGTATGACATTCCAATTAAATTGATTTTATTACTAGTCATCCCTATGTATAGGAATGTACTAAATTAATGGTTAGGACTATCTTGATGTTAGGTAAGTATCAACAGCATTCCAGAGAGTTTGAACTTAGTCCATTTGTAGCAATGAAGAGACTCTAGGCCGATTCCTTTTTGTGACTCTGTTTCAAGGTTCTGTCACTTCTACAGCCATCTCTGCATTTTTGAGGTGGTCCATTGTAACTTTGAACAGTCACTAAAGGACCACAAATGAAGACAAATATACATGTCCCAGGATAATGTTGTAGGAACCAATCTGGGTCGGTCACCGGGACCAGAGGTTTTGTCTTCCAAGCTTTCAGACTTGTTCTGAAGCCCATCTTTGTACTGAAGGTTAGATCCAGCATGAGTCCAAAAGCTCAGAAGACAAAATCTCTGGTCCTGGTGAACAGCTCATTTGGATCCTGCAACTAAATGACCAGTTATAAGTCAAGGAGTACCTGTTATAGGCTTGTTTGACTATTAATGCTGTGTTGCATTATAATGATAAATGATAAATACTAATAGCACATATATATTTTCCAAACATCCATTTCATCATCTCCCAAGTCTATTTTTGACAATCCTTCCTTCCAGAATTAGTCAGCTGTACAGAACAAAGTGATATAGTATTTATGGGATGCTTTTCACATAGTTTTGCCTCATATATTTTTTAAAAATCTATGGTTCATTGGTTTACATTTCCAAGGTTTTAAACATGTAGTCCAAATTTGTTTCAATGCTGATAGTGATTTCCCTTTCCCTCCTCACCTTCCAGCACTACTCTTTCATGATGTCATGCCTCTGCCAGAGTCCAAATCAGGTTGAGCAGGAACAGCTGGCAGAGAGCAGTGCGGAGCAGTTAGGAGGTGAAGAAGAGCAGGTCCTGACATAATCTTGGGAGCTGGGGGTGGAGGCAGAGAGTGATAGCTCTGAAGAAGGAACAGCGCCCCCAGTTGACACCAGAGAGACACAGGGACAAGAGGCTTAGGGAAAAGGAAAGACTATTCAGGAGTAGGGATAGTTAACTGGAGGCTTTTTAAAGCAGATGATGTGGATTGGCTTTTGCTCGGGTCAATTTGTTACATTCTTTCATAGCTAGTGCTTCTTGTCTCAGAACTTGTGAGTAACCAGCTTTTTATCCAAGCCTTGTGATAAGACTTATTTGCCTCTGGACTGCAGCCATATCTTATGCTGGCAAAAAATTACGTTTGCTTTTCAAGGAAGTGAGTTCAACTTTAAAATTAAGATGAATTACTTTGGACACGTAACATGTTTGTTTGGGAGGATTTCTGCTAATTGGTTTGTGCGGGATCGTTACGTGATTCTTCACATTAGTATTCTTGATTATGTTAATCAAGCTTTGAAATTGTGAAACTAAGTGTACTTAAGAGATTTAAAAATATTTCTTACATGTTGCTTCTATGTAATGCTGACATTGATTTGTTGAAGAACCAGTCTGTATCTCTCACTGAATGAACATAAATTGTTTCTTATTTTAAGCACCACCTTCTAGCCTTAGATTTTTTGTAGGTATGTTTAGAAAAAAAAACAATTTCCACCTGCTAGTATGTGCCTATGTTACAGATAAACTTTGATAGAGGAACTACATGTAACATACCTTTTCTCTATTGTTTTTACTTAGACAGGGTTTTCTATGATCCAGTCTTTTCTTTGTGTTAAATCTACACTTTAAAACAAGTCATTTGGTATTTCAGAATAATATTGCTGCTTTGCAGTACAGCTTGTCCAAAATTTTGTGTTGAAGTGATAATGTGATTAGAAACCTTTATTTCTAGCAACATATCTATGTAATTGTGCTTAAATGTTTTTATTTATTCATCAAACAATTTTAAAGCTGCCCAACTCACACACTGGTGCTTTGGAGAAATGTACAAAATCTAAAAAATAACTTTATATTAACAGGGTTTCTCCAAAAACGCTCTTAACATTTTGCACGAATGGTGTATTACTTCGTACACTAATGGCAGGGGATAGTGCATTGTCTACTGTAACTCATGTTATTGTGGTAAGTTTGGCCAATGTTTTTCAGAAATGGTAACCTTGTTAATGTGCAAGCTTTTTAATATAATTTTTTATTTATTTAAAAATAAAAATAATTTTAAATACAAATTTAAAGTAAAATGTTAACATATAAACAAACTTTTTATTAGCATATTAGTGGTTATATTACTGCATATTAACTGCATATTACTGAATCATTTTCTAAGGATGCCTTTACCCCTGTAATTCTTGTATTGTGTTATTGATCATACATTACTTTGAGGCACTTGCTCCTGGACTCCAGTAGAGGAATAGGCTTTGATTCAATTTTTAAACTTCTACAGATTCATTGAATGGAATTTGATTATTATACTTTTTAATATAGTAGGTTCTAAAATTTGAACACCTTTACCTACATACTAGATATTTTACCAGTATTTGTAAGCTTGAATTGTGAAATAATATATTGATAAATTTACAATTTAATTAAAATGTGCCTAATTTTAAATTACTTTGAAATTCTGATTATTTTGATTTAAAGTGGTTTGCTAAAAACATTTATCTTCCAGTATGAACATACTTGGTACCTATGGGTACCGAATTATGAAAGCATACAATTTCTTCAGCACTTTCTATATATAATCAGAATGTGAGATTTTAAGGAGCAGTTTTCAAATGAACCATGCAGAATTTGGGATCCTGATTGGTTTTTTAAAATTACCCTTTATTTGACAGCTTGAATACTCTGGAGCAAAATACTAGATAAAATCCCAACATAGAAAGCAGGATAAATTATATGTTGATTTTTGGGACTATTAATATTAGATAGGGCATGGGTAGGTAATTATGAGAGTTTTAATACCATGCACTAAGAACATGCACAAAGTAGGGAAAATTAATATTGACCAATAGAAATGAAAACCAGTATTTGTAGACCAATGCTGTAAAAACATAACAAAGCATAGCTTCAGTATGATACATACTAATAAAGACAAAAATGACCATCATTTCTATTATCTTTTCCATGTCAGGGGTCTCAAAATTTTATGCCCAATGGTTCGATTGGAATTTTAAATACTGACTGCTGTAGGGCAAATATGGTTGATAATTATAGTGATTATATTATCTGTTCAATCATGTTGATTCTAAATGATTCTATGGACCAACATTCTGCATATTATTTTATCCTGTGCAGTTTCTTTCAGTTATTTTATTCTTTGGCTGATGTTGGCTTTTATAGTGTCTGCTTTTTTAACAGCCTTTTTCCTTTTACTGCTGACCATTCTAAGCATTGTTGTCTTTTCCAGTGAGTTTCATCATATGGTATAGCTGAAATAAATAGGGTGGGATTTTGTGATTTTGTCTTTCAGCCATATGATAAGGTTTTATATGACCTATTATATTCTTCTTTATTACCTTTTATGTCCGAGGAGCCTTTTTAAATTTATATCCAAATAATGAGATAAGTATAATTGAGATGTTTGCAAGAGGTAAACAACTTCAGTTAACATGATAACAAGAAACAAATTATAATGTGATGTAACAAAGTGCTCAGGTTTTATTATAAAAATCATGGCTTGTTTATGTTGCAGGACGAAGTCCATGAACGAGATCGATTCAGTGATTTTTTGTTAACAAAATTAAGAGATATGCTGCAAAAACATTTGACATTGAAACTCATACTTTCTAGTGCTGCTCTTGATGTGAATCTCTTTCTCAGATATTTTGGAGGCTGTCCAGTGATCTACAGTAAGTTCAAGTATTTCTTAAAAATCCCAGTATTAAATATAGTTCAAAAAATATGTATTACTCTGTGTGAGAGAGAGTGTGTGTAGAAGGAATGAGTGAGTGAAGATCTTATATTTTGGACATGTGCTGTAAGTTAGCTTATTTGACATATCTTGGTTCAAAAATTATTGCCCTATGATGCACCATTTTGTCGAGTCAAAGTTTACATACAATGAAAAAATTAGTAGTACTTAGATTATTTGACATAGCATGTTTTTTTTTAAAAAAAGGGAATTCAGAATCCCTCAGCTGTGATAAAATATTTTGTTCAATTCTGAGTATATAATCATTACCTATGCAGATGGAGCTTGATTTAATTGGGCAAACATTTATCCTAACATTTTTCTTTTATATTAATTTTTACTCTTGTTTTTAAAACTTTCAGTTAAACTATATGGTATGATAGCTTTATTGATTATCATATAGGCCATATCAAAGTA
>JANHFP010001426.1:125057-136517 GCA_032468135.1 Calamaria suluensis
TTGACCGATGCTCACAGCATGTTATGTCTATCCAACTATCTGTTCCCCCTCCTTCCATTTCCCCACAGCTAGAAAGTGGCAGCTTGAAACTTCATGTCTAAAATGGTTTCCAAAGTTGACAGCATCTTATATACCAAATGTAGCCCTACCCACCCATCAGCCCCCACCCTTTGGCCTCTGCCTCCCAGCAATTTACCTCCTTGCAGCAAACAGCCCGGTTTCAGCTTCAATACAGCCTGATTAGCAGAAGCAGCTGATTGTTGATTGGATCTCTCCTGATGCTCAGCTGTTTCAGGCTGCAGGGATTGCCTATTTCCTTGCAGCAAACCGCATTTGCTGCAAGGAGGCAAATTGCTGGGAGGCAGAGACAGATTTATTTTCTTTCCCAAAAAAGGTAGGTACATCTTATAGTCCGGAATGTTTTATATTCTGAAAAATATGGTAAAACATTTTTCCCCCACTGAAATATATTTTGTCAACTGGAATATTATTTTTAAATAGTTGAAATCTCACAGGTTATCTGCAATGAAATGCTTGAAATTTTGCCTGACAATATCTGACCTTATATGATTTCAGTATTTCAAAAAGTATCAAAAATTTAAGGTGCTACAGGCAGCTACATTGCCGGTTTCTGCCTCACTGTGTCAAAAAAGCTAATATAACTCTTACATTTCACTTCTTATATCTTAAATATATGCAGTTGAATTATAATCTTAGGCATTGTTATTTGTAAAACCAATTGAGTTTGCTAGGCATTTTAGTGATGTTGCATTGTGTAAAGTTCGTAGTCAATAACAATTCCCAAAAAATAATATTAGAATTTAGAGTCAACTGTGAGATGAGCAGCAAAGAAATTGTGTGTGTGTTTATATGATAAATATTTGTAAATGTTGAATTAGAACTGCAAGATTGTAATCTAATGTTTTGGAAGATTTTTTCAACCAGACTAGTCGCTGATATCTAAATTGTACATATATAAGATTATACTATAAATGAAGTCATGATCTGAAAAATATATTTTTACATCATAGGAGCTTTGTTTACATACAAAATTGCTAGCTCCCATCAATTGTCCAATTGCTGACTTCTTAATGAAAGCTCCAGAGCCACCTCCTGCTTTAATTGTGAGAAATGCTGTGCAGATACTTAAGGTGAGTAAATGGAATGAAAAAAACTGATTTTTTTTAACTAAATTGAATTTGAACTTTAATTATGGCCCAGAAAAGAGTTAAGATTATGCATGTCTCTGTACAACATTGCTTATAATTTGTTTCAACAGACCATAGATGCTATGGACACTTGGGAAGATTTAACAGAACTTGGCTATCATCTGGCTGACTTACCTGTAGAACCCCATCTTGGAAAAATGGTGCTGTGTGCTGTGGTACTGAAGTGCCTGGATCCTATTCTGACAATTGCTTGCACACTTGCATATCGGGATCCTTTTGTGCTACCCACACAAGCGTCTCAAAAACGTGCAGCCATGCTGTGTAGAAAACGATTTACTGCAGGAACATTTAGTGACCATATGGCCCTTCTTCGGGCTTTCCAGGTATTGTATGTTTATTTACTAAAAAGACATTTAACAATTCATGTTTGATTATATGAAACAGATGAGCTATTTTTAGCCAGATCAAATTGTTTTGAAAAGTTACCTTAGGAATAATGTAATTAGGGCAGAGCTCTTGAAAATCTAATCTATGTTGTTGTTAGTTCCTGTCTCCTTTTTGCTGCTGCCAGCTAGCCTCTGCTTGCCATCTGCTATTTGTTTCCTTTTTTTCATTTTTGCCAGGTGGCAAAAGACAATAGTGTTGCATTGGTTCTATGTGTATTCTCTGTTTTTTCTTCAACACTTTCAAGACTTTAATCTTTAACCTGTGTTAAAAGTGGGAATCTCTGCAGCTTGCAGTTTTGGTTCCTTTAATATGGTTAAATCAATTGCTGAAACTTTTAAATTTCCTTAAAACTTGATAAAAGTTGATCCTATTTTTATATTTTTTAAATCCCCTATTAGTTGAAATAATAATAGAAAAACAAGTGTAAAGATTATGCAGTGGGAAAAGGACATCTTGTGTATAAAAAGCATTGTTATAGAACTATCCTTTGGTTTATTTGTTGAACGTAATAAAAGGTTAATGGAGGACTCAGGAATGTTTGATTTGAAAAGTGTTCAAGAGCAATGAAGAGTGAAGTGCTCTCTTCATTGCTGTATAGGAAATTGCTTCTGTCAGTTTTATTTTCAAAATATACTCAGTGGCTATAGGAACGAAGGACTTTTGGTGAACTCTCTCTCTCAACTGTTATGATTTTTCTTTCCTCAAGGGAACACAATTTTGGAAGACTTCTGCAATTCCTAATAAGTTGCCTCAGAGACAGTGCAATGATTTTGTCTTTTGAATTGTGGATTTATTAATTTGATCTTCTGCTCAAAGAACCCGCAGAGGCGGTATAGGTATTGGCTGTCTATGATTGTAAGTTTGAGAGATGGGAAGAAATACATTAATTTTTGGTAATCTAGAAAGGGATTAGGTTTGGAAAGGCCACTGAAATTGTAGTCAATGTCTGTCTGTCTGTCTGTCTGTCTATCTATCTATCTATCTATATTATCTAATGTCTTGTTCTAAGCATTTTAAACCAACATATTTGACAGGCATGGCAGAAAGCACGAAGTGATGGCTGGGAAAGAGCTTTTTGTGAGAAGAACTTCCTTTCTCAGGCAACCATGGAAATTATCATAGGGATGAGAACACAGTTGCTTGGGCAGCTGAGAGCATCAGGTACAAACCTGTATATTCAAAATATAATGACAACGATCTCTTGGTTCCGTATATAGAAAGCCACAATTTTCCTTACTGAATTTAATTTGGTATATTTGAAAGAATAATTTATTCAAGCGACATTGCAGTATTCAGTATTCACCTAGTAAATTCCACGAATTACTTTAATTTATTAATACAAAAATAAAGGGACATCAGTTGTTATGTAGTTTGATAGTCACATGGAAAGTAATAAAAATATATAGTTCTTTAAAAATATATGTCAGAATTTAAGGCAATTTACATAATAAAGTCAAATCATTATTGTATTTAGAATAGTATAAATTATTAATTGTTTTAATTTTGCCTATGATTCATTCTCCTAATTTCAGTTAGGGTTTTTTTGGGAGGTGTGGGGGGGTGCCTACCTAGTGGCTAAGAATACTGCACAAAAATATAATTCATTTCCATGTTCAAAGCTAGTTTCTATTGAAGTTAAAAGTTCCTATTTTCATGTTATTTTAAATATTAAATTAAATATTAAAATAGAGAAATATGTTTCAGGGCTGGAATGAATTCCATTTTTATGTAATTTTCTGAATATCTGTTAGGAAAACTTTAACCGCTTGCTTTTTCTTCATTGTTTTAAGTAACAGTATTTCTAGTTTGAACTTTCTGAATTTACAGTAGTGGCCAAAATTGTGGAAACCTTTTGGGAAAGTGTATTTTTGAGGTTTGATGGCTAATAAAACCACTTTTTTTGGGGTAGTACCATAAAATTATACAAAATAATTTAATCAAGAATGTAATGCAACAAAGTTTGTTCAACAATCTTTATAATATTAAGGTACAAAAAGACAAATACAAGCCGGCCAAATAAAGTGGAGAGTAAACATCCTAAAATCTGTTTTTCAGTAGAATTCATGTGCTAAATGTACAATTAACATATCTTAAAAATAAAGTTAGAGTTAAGAAACTATATGGTCTGATAGATAAGTATGAGAAATAGAGTTTTTTAAAGAACAATTAACTAGTTATTTGTTTCTTTCTCAGGTTTTGTTAGAGCCAGAGGTGGTGGTGATATAAGGGATGTGAACACAAACTCAGAAAATTGGGCTGTAGTTAAAGGAGCCTTAGTAGCTGGAATGTATCCAAATATCGTTCATGTTGACAGAGAGAATGTAGTTTTGACTGGACCAAAGGAGAAAAAAGTCCGTTTTCATCCTGCATCAGTTCTTAGCCAGCCCCAGTATAAAAAGGTAACATAAAATTATTAGGCTTGCAGTCCTGGCCCATGGGAAGAAAGAATTGGGAGATACCGTTCAAAGCAGTTATTGAGACCCAAACTAAATGTATCCTTAGTTTAACACTTGGCTCATTCTGATATACTTTGTGATGCATCTTTTTCAAGTGCTTTGAATACCTTGCTATTCAGTTTTGGGCGGGGAAATTTCCAGATCCATGGGCAACTCACTCTCCAAATGTTTGGGATACCTTTTCCCATTAGGATTTCTCACATGAAAAGTAAAAACTGCTGATTGAACATCTTGGAGGGAGATTAAAGAGTTCAACTATTGATTAATTTCTGTTTAGAAAACAAGTGAAAAGGTAAAGTCTTTTTTTGAATTGAATGTGACTCTTGGTGATTTCAGAGACACATTCATGAAATTTCTTAGCAGTTTACAAATTGTTTACCACTATTTTCTTCTGGGTTGTTTTTTTACCTTTCCCATCCAGTCTAGAGCTCTTGTTTTTCTTGAAAGTCTTCCACCCAAGAATTAAGCAGGTCTGAATCTGCTTAGCCAATGAAAGATTAAATAAAGACATATATCGAGTTACAAATTAATTCCATGAGTAAACTTTGTCTATATAATTGTTTAGATTTGGTGAATATATGTGAAATAGTGTTATGTTTCTCTACACACATGCATATACGTAGATATATATTTACATTTTTATGAACCATAGATGTGTTACATTTGATATTTAACAGCATTTTTGTTGTAAGTTATTTAGTTCAAGAATAGAAATAAATTGTTTGGTTTTCAGAAAACTAAAAGTGACTTACATGAAATATCCTTCCTAAATTTTTTTAACAAAACTGTGTAACTGCTTTGATTAATAATTCAAGAACAGTAAGTGATCCCAATTCTTTAGTTTGTGCAACATCGTTTAAAGTGAATGTTTTTGAATTGCCTCTTTTATTATGCTGAAACAAACCACTTTGTTGAACTGCTAATAGATTCCTCCTGCAAATGGCCAAGTAGCAGCTATTCAGGCACTTCCCACTGACTGGCTTATATATGATGAAATGACAAGAGCCCACCGAATAGCTAACATCAGGTGTTGCTCAGTTGTGACTCCAGTCACAGTGGCCCTCTTCTGTGGATCAGCTAGGTTGCCAAGTAATGCTTTACAGGAGCCTTCTTCCTTCCGAGGTAGGGTATTTGTATTCCTTTATTTTTTAAAAAAATAATTGAAAGTAATGTTTAAACTACTGAATAAAAATGTAAACATAGGTAAGAGCTTATTTTTGTTGTATGTGTTATACAGTGTAAATATAAACATGATTTTTAACGGGTTGGATGAAAGAAAAATGAATGATCAGTGATTGATGGCAGGGGTGAGTGGGGAAGATGGTGTGGGAGTTGATGGGGTAGAAAGCAGGCTCAAGCCCTATGGGGACTAATTCGAGCAAGATTGGGGGGGGGGGATATGTTGGAAGTTACTACAGCATCCCTGCAGTTAGTCATAGGGACGGATCAGCCTGAATTTTGTGAATGTGACTGGGAGGCACTGCAGCAGCTGTAACTTAGAAACTGGGTTGTAAGTAGCTTGGAGGGGGAGAGGTGTCATAATTTGAAATTATTGCTAAACACCTAGACATAAATAGAGGGCTAGTATGAGCTATATTGTATTATTATTAATTAGAAAATAACTCCAGAATGAAATCGATTATATAATTATTAGACATATTGAATAGTTTGTCACTTATTAGGTCTAATTCATGGCAAGTTGAATTTATTGTGACTGTAAAATTTGGCCTCCATACATGATCACAATATGAACAATTGTAATTTTATATTTATTTATTTGTCTGCAAATGTATACGTACACAGTCCTGATTTCATTTCTAATTATAAAAATTAAATATGATTGCAAGTACCTGTGTTTCCCTGAAATTAAGACCAGATCTTATTTTCTTTCGACCTCCGAAAAACTGGCTATGGCTTCTTTTTTTGGGGGGGTTGTCTTGTTGCCCCCCCATGTAGCAGTATGAGGCAGGGGCAAAGCAAGTGGCCCCTCATGCCAGCTTCCCAAAGGGTTAACACCTGATTCATGGGTGCTGTTCAGGCTACCACCTCCAGCAAGTGTGGCTGCTCTTGAAGCCGATTGTGGCCGCAGAAGAAGTTGGAGGCCAACTGATGCGCATAACATGCCTTGCACCTTCCTTACCTAATAATGATGGTCCCAGAAGGCAATTCCATCCATGCAACAGCTGCCTCATGGGTGCTGCGCTCTAGCAAACGCGGCCACTTTTGCATTTGATTGCGGACACAAAATCAAAATCAGCAAGAGGCCAAGCGATGCGCCCCACGTGCCTTGTGCTGGCCTTTCGAAGGGTACTGAAGCACAGTACCCACAATTTTTCCAGTATCCACAATTTCTTTACCACTATTTCATCCTGACCCACATGGCCCAGTATGGCATTAAAAGTTAACATTAAAAAATGTTACTGTAACTGCAGAGGTCCCCTTGTGCAACACTCTGCTGCCACAGCTTCAGACCTCTGCCTTCCCTGCACAGGATTGCAAGACTGCAGGCTCCAAAGCCATGGAAGGAGCGTTTTTGCATGTCCGTCTATGCAGGGATACTCTTTGAAAAAACAATCTGTAAGGGGGGGGAGGACATTTTCCTATATCTACAGTAAAATTTCAAAAATGTTGGCATTTAACATACTGGGCCACGTGGGTCGGGACAAAATAACGCTAAAAAAATTGTGAATAGCTGCTGCTACAGTACCCTTCGGAAGGCCAGCACGAGGTGGATGGGGTGCTGCTCCTGCTGCAGAAGTGGCTGTGCCCGAGGAGCATTTTGGGGAGAGAAGGGAAAGATTAGCTTTGCCTTGCCCTCAGCCCCCCATTGGCTCTCCAAGGATCTCTCTTTCAGGACCAAAGTTGAGGCTGAGAGGAACTAGGGCAAGGGGAAAGTCCAGTGCTGCCCCAGTGCTCTTCTTTCCTAGGAAATGGAGTCTTGGGAGGAGGAAATGGGAGCAGGGTGGGTATGTCGGTATGTGTATAAAAAGCACAAAGCGAAGGAGCCAACAGGCACGGATTAAGTACCTTTGTGAAACATCATGCCTACCCATTTTCCTGCCAAGCCTTCAGTGTTGCAATCCTGGGATACCCTGAAAGCTTGGTGTCGCGTCTTTTTTGGCAATTGGCAGGAAAATTGTGAACGGGATTTTCCTGCCTGTCTGCACTCCTTTTCTTGCCTGCACTCCTTTTCCTGCCTGGCCACGCTTTCTGGAGGCAGCAGCCTGAGCGGAACCTACGAGGCAGCTGTTCTGTGGACGGAATTGCCTGCTGCCACTGTTACCCCACTTGTGCCTCCATGCATCCTTATTTTCAGCCTCCGTGCACCCCATATTCAGCCAGTTCTGGGTGGTGGGGATAGGCAACAATATCTGCCATCTGGATAGGGCCAAAAACAGGACACTTGGAGGCCAAAAATGAGGTATGTAGAGGCAGTGATAGGTGGCAGCTGCCATCCTCACAACCTGGAACAGCTGATCGGTGGTATTCTGGGAGGTCAATCCAGCCACCGATCAGCTGCTCCTACTAAATCAGGCTGTGCTGAAGCTGACCAGGCTGCAAGGAAGCAAATTGCTCAGAGACAGAGGCATTTTTTTTCTTGTTTTTCCCTCTTCAAAAGCTATGTGCATCTTATAGTCTGGAGCATCTTATAGTCTGAAAAATATAGTATCTTTCATAATAATTATACAGCTCTAAATTTCTGGAACTTTCTAACTATATTTTTTAAAACTTGTATAAATCTCAATACAGTTTATCAGAATTGTTCTAGTTAAGTAAACTAATTTGTTAAGTGAATGAATATGATTGTATATACATGTTGCTTAGTATACAGATTCCAGAAATGTTTCTTCTTTCATGTAAAAAGACTGGTTCCATAGCTTTGTATTTTAGGGAAATTGAATGTTTACCTTTGGGAGTTCTTAGTACAGATTAAATATTAAAATCTCAAATTATTTAAACATTATTTTAAAATGACTAATACGTAGTATCTTTGTTTTCTCATATAGTTGATGGTGTCCCTAACGATAGCAGTGATAGTGAAATGGAGGATCGAACAACTGCAAACTTGGCTGCTTTAAAATTAGATGAGTGGCTCAATTTCAAATTAGATCCAGAGGTAACGGATTGCTAAAAAAACCCAAACACTTAACGTTTTTTCTTCCCAATAGAAATGTTTGCTTAAAGGCTTCTAAACTGAGGATCCCAAATGTAGATCTGTGAAAGGAAAAAAAATCTGTACTATTATATTTCAGTAAATTCATAGAACTTTTGTGGCATCTTGCATTTGTCTGTGTAACTGTATGGAATTTAGTTGCTGAAAAAAAGGAAGTAGGGTAATTTTGGAAATAAAATTTGAGAAGATATGAAAGGTTTTGTTGTGACCCGCCAGTGGCCAGCAGAGCTGGCAGCAGATTTAGACAGTGAGGAGGTTGGGGAGGAATGTGGGACAGTCCTGGAGTCTGAGGAAGGCTGAGAGGGGGCCAAGGACATCTGGTAGTTCTTTGCTGCCTCCGGAGTCTCTAGAATCTGACATCAGAGAGGCAGAAGAACAGTGTGAGCCTCTTCCCAGTGTGTGCATGCGCAGAGTTGCCAGAAGACAGGAACACTTAAGGAAACAGGGTCGACTTGCGAGTAAGGCTTGGAGATGATTGGCCCCTCCCACAAGTCATAAAAGAGAAGTGAACAGGATGTAAACTTTTGTAGGAAGCAATTAGTTCAGCTGGCCTATTCAAGATTATGAAAATTCTGATTCTGTGCCAAGTTTGGGCTTGCCCTGCATCTGGAAATTAGCTCTTTGGCAGCGTTCCATGTGAGATAGGTGGGTGTTGATAACCTTCCTCTAAAAGATTGTTTATTAAGCCTTGCAGACTGTAAATGAAAGTAATTTACACCCGTATGAATTAAAGAAGTTTGCTGGGATTAAGTTTGTGCTGTTTAATTTCTAAGGAAGCCTAGGTCAGAACAGGTTTGAGGTTTATTTTAGAAAAAAGGATGATTTAGAGACTTAGATATAAGTATATTTTTCCAACACAAATATGGACACCATAAAATTAGTTATCAGTAATTTCAAATAATTCTTAACAAACATGACATTTTATTGCCACACCATGTGGCAATGGCCATTGGCATATAAAGCTTTGAAAGAGAGTAGATTAAATCTTCAAAGAGATTGTCAATGAAGAGCTGTTTGCTCTGACCGCTAAGTGGAATTTTTGCTGTTAGTATGTTAGTTCCAATTCATATCAGACAATAGAAGTTCAGTGTTGATGGTGTTAATATAAGGTTTCTTTTCTTTCTCTTGTAGTTTGGTTCTGCACAGAAATTAAAATTCAGATCACTTACAGTCGGTGGGATTCAATTTTTTTTATTACCTGCTCTGTGGATGTAGCTTGGTGGGTGTGGCAGGGGAAGGATACTGTAAAATCTCCATTCCCTCCCCACTCCAGGGGAAGGATACGGCAAAATCCCCATTTCCTGCTGGTCAACTGGGACTCAGGAGGCAGAGAATAGATGGGGGCGTGGTCAGTCAGAGGTGGTATTTACTGGTTTTCCGAACTACTCAAATTTTCTACTACTGGTTCGCCAGAACTGGTCAGAATCTCCCAAATACCACCTCTGCTTACAGTTATCTTCTAGCTATCCAAGGTAATGAAAGTCCAGTTTGCTTTCAGATCTTTTGTATTGTTCCTGTATTTGAGGATATAAATGATTGGGTGTAGATTTGAAAATGTTCATGTTCACATAGTAAAAAAAGAAAAATATGTAGCAAAAGATCTATTTCATGGGATAAGTATGGAACACAAAAATATAGTATGTTTATGACTCATATCATAGATCTTGTATTTGTCATTTAGTTCAGTTAATACTATTGGAGATGTAGAAAGTTCAGTTTATACAGTTGTTTGTATCTGAATTGTCAAGTTTTTAAAAAGCCTCAAAGATATGTATGCTAAAATAAAACTTGTTTTTTTAAAAAAGGCTGCTACCCTCCTCTTGCAATTAAGACAAAAATGGCATAGTTTATTTCTGCGACGTATGAGAGCTCCTTCAAAGCCATGGTCTCAAGTTGATGAAGCAACAATACGAGCAATCATTGCAGTTTTGAGCACTGAAGAACAATCTGCAGGTCTGCAGCAGCCTTCAGGAATTGGGCAAAGACCGAGGCCTATGTCATCTGAAGAACTTCCCTTAGCATCCTCTTGGAGATCAAACACCAGTCGAAAAAGCTCAGGAGAATCAGAGTTTGCAGATGATGCTTTTAATTCAGAAAGGTTAGTATCTCAAATTTTACACATGGGGAAGGCCATTTTTAGCGCCCCAATAACAAATGGAGAAATAGTTTTTAGTTTTTCCTTTTAGAAATGACAGGACTACTGAAACAATTTGCCGTTCAGCTAGGTGGGTCACCTCATTCTATGTGTTTGTGCTTCTTTCAGGAAGCACATGTCATTTGTAAAGATGAATTAAGGCATTTGGTTGCTGTTTACTCTTCTGAAAAAAATGCATAATCCTGCTAGATGGATGGATAAATTTCACTGCCATCTAAATCTGTTTCCTTTATTGCTTTGTTTTCATTAATTAAAATATTGACAACCTGCTAAAGTGCATGGTTTTAAGGACCATATCAAATAATTATTTTCCTAGCAGCTTAAAAACATGCTATATTATATGGGATGATTCTGCTAGTTCTCTGTTTGTGGAAAGTCAGTATGTAAATAGATATGTTTGCATACAAGTATGTACAATTAATATATAAAATATATATCTTTTCTCAGGAATTCTGCTAAAAGCCATATGTGTCATTTGTGCTAAAACATGTATCTTCTCAACATAAATATAAAGGTAGTTTGGTATCATTGGAACATCATATTCAAGCCATAGAATTTAAAACATTTTGAAAATAGTTTCTACGTAATAGTCATGATTAGAAAAGGTGTGTGTGTGTAGATATATATACTTACAAAAACCTACAAAATATAAGCTTTAACAAAAAGTTATATACTACATAAACTCTTTAACTTCAAAATATAATACATAGGAAATAAAGAAATGTTTTATGAAAGATGTGAGTATAATTTGAACTTGGTTACAACATCGCTCAAAACTATTGCCCTGTTGTTTCTGCTAAAAATCCTAGGGTACATTTGACAGTGAATGTGCCTTCCCTATCATTGCCCCAAATGGCCACCCCCCAAAGATACTTCTGGTGCCCAGTCTCCTGGGATTCTAGAACACCGTTGAGCTCTGTTACCAGGCCTGGGAGTAGCATATTTTGGAAGCCCCTGCCATGTTCTTGTTACTTCCCATCGCGATACATATCTGGGGGGAGGGGAACTATGGGGAGTGGGAGAAGGGAGGAGACCTAGCAGCCATCAGGCCCATCAGAA
>JANHFP010001429.1:5956-16575 GCA_032468135.1 Calamaria suluensis
GGTTGGGAACTCCTGATTTAGAGTCCTCATAATACTACCTGAACCAAATTGGCTTCCACATTTTTTCAGGACTTGAAAAATATACAGCTGCTACCTCGTTGAGATAATACATGGATTTCGTAAAAAACAACAATAGCAACAAACAAAAGGCATGCTGTTTAATTTCTAAGCAATATTTACCATTCTGCTTTTTTTCAGGTCTCAATCTGTAGTGGAACCTGGAATATTAAAGCATGAAGAACAGAATGTGAATGAGAACACCCAGCCACTACTTGCTCTAGACTGAGATTGAAATCCCTGCGAAATACAGCTGTATCCTCAGACTTCAGTGGCCCACAATCGTTTTGAAGCAAATGACAGGTTTAATACACATTAATGTGCATTCATCTTTTTTTTAAAAAAACACTCCATCTTTGTGGAGCAAGTAACGATTATCACCAGCTATGTGTCTGTGTCCAAAGCCACAGGTAAAATATTCCTTGTGGCCCAGAATAACAAGTGAACAAGTCTGATTGTAAAACATTTTTTTATAAGAGTGCATTATATTAATAATGTCTGAAACACAGATTGCTCTCGGTGATCTGTCACTGAAAGCTGGATCTATTGAAGTTCTCTCATATTGTTTTGGAAGAGATTTACAGTTTTGTTTAAATAAAAATTAGAAGGCGTGCATGCCTGTGCATATACATACATATGTATTTACACAGCCACTTTAAAAATGTCTTGAGTTTAAATATTGCAGTAAGAAGCCGACGTTTGCAGCACAGAATTATCACATCCAAAGTTTCTCCTAATCATGTCCCATTATCCCCAGAAGCATGGTGTCAATCATGTTTACTAGGCATAATAAAAATTATAATCACATCTTTTTGGAGGACACCCAGCTGAGAAAGTTGCATGTATGAAATACATGCAAACACAAGCAAGGTGTCTTGAATGTCTTGGGAGATTAATATTCCCATTGAGGATTTCTCGTTTAGGTCAATTGAGCTCAGCAGAATTCCCAAAGTATATTTTCCCCTGCAATCAGTTAAACTTACAGCCAAGCCAGGTTTGTCTGACTGCAAATTAGGTTATATTTATAATAGAAAGAAAAAAAGTTTGGGCTCAGTTATTGAATATAATACTATTAGAAAGAAAAGTGGAACAAATCATAAAATATTGAGAGTTCAAAAGCCAAAGAACAGATTGCTATTCTAGACTTTGTTCTGTTTTGGGCACCATTCAATTCCTATAAAGAAATAAAAACAAACACTATTTTTTTTTACAAATCAGTTATATCAACATCATTTTTATTGTGATTTTATTTCTTCAAATACAGTAAGCACTTTAGTTGTACATCACAATATGACATAACAGTATTTAGCAGAGGACATTTAAACCATGTTCATAGACAGGCTTAATCTCCATCGACCAAGGATGGCTATGCAACTCCTGGGTGGTTGTCTGAAGCAGTGATATTTTTCAGCAGTGGCCATATATGATGAATCAAATCATATGTTGCTATCAAGAATCTTTAGTGGGGACTAGATCTTTTAGGAATTGTCTAATCCAGGGATCCCCAAACCTGGCTTGTGGACTTTTTAAAACTTGTGGACCAACTCCCAGAATTCTTCGCTGGAGAATTCTGGGAGTTGAAGTCCACAAATCTTAAAGCTGCCAAGTTTGAAGACCTCTGGCCTAATGCATAGTGCTAAAATATTGCTTGTGCATTTTGCAACGGAGATAATATACTTTAATTAACATTGCTATTGTGCCAGAGCTAAGTAAGACTTTCTTTCTTCTATGAAACCAGTAATGCTCAATTAGTTATTTCTTCTAAGTGAAATACAGAGTTCTCCATTCTTAAAAGTAGCTTACTCTGGACTACAGCTTGTCCTAGTCAAAAATATATTTTTTTTAATTTTGCCATGGAACCAACAATGAAAAATGTTAATGATAACCAAGCAAGTGAGTTTTTAATCAATGTATGGTTTAGGGAAAATGTGCTGCACTTATGTTTCAGTAGGATTTCATACCCTCCAAAAACAATGACCAAATGCATTGTAAATTTTGAAAAAAGGCTTCAACAAGCATT
Organism: Calamaria suluensis; assembly: GCA_032468135.1. NCBI lineage: Eukaryota > Metazoa > Chordata > Lepidosauria > Squamata > Calamariidae > Calamaria > Calamaria suluensis. Next base: position 8,034 of record JANHFP010001429.1, read on the forward strand.
AAAAACTTATCTAAAGAACTGTGTAATTTATTTTCACAATGAAAGAATGTTTGGCACTTGTTCTTTTTTCACTTATCATTTACCACTCTCATTAATGCTTCTTGCTTTCATTGGGTTTTGCGCACTAATTGATTACATCCGCTTATTTTAGCTGTCTCTCACATTTTTCTGTGCCACATGGGTTAGGGTTATTGCTATTGATCAATGTTTCACTTAGCTCTGTAAATTTATGTCTCCATTCAATAATCACAAGGAGGATATTGTAACAATCAATTATGCCTGCGGTAGACAAAAATGGATGGGCATGAGATTTTAAAGTTTATGGTGGACAAGACAAAGAAACAAAAGTCAAACATCTTATTGGTATGTCATATATAAAATCCACAGACATTAAAATTAGCAATTTCAACTCAGCTAATAAATCCTGAAATTGTGAAGTAAAGAAGCTTGTGTGAAGATTATAATATACTTTGAAAATATCACAGGAATATCTTTCCTAAAGAATCTTGGTATTGCTAAGGTTGAGGATGAATATGCTTTAAGTCTGCAGTTCTACAGTACATCACTTTTTTAATATGCTTCTTACAGTAACATAGAGAGTATAATAACTTTAAAATGAAAAAAAGCCAAAACCGAAACATGTATACCCTGTGCAATATACTTTTCAGTTAAGGGTTGCTAGCAGCAGTAGTTCAAGGAAACTGTGCTTCATTACTGTGAGCCAAAACTCAGATTTGATACTGAAACAGAAATGTGTTAGGACAGTAAAATTATTTGGAAATAATGCTTTAGACTTCTACCAAAGTATGGACCTTGAGCCTTTACATATGTATTGAAATATCTGTTTTTAAAATTTCTACACCGGAATTGAAAACAGCACAGCTACTGCTATAAGGCATTAATTCATAAGGAATCCTGGAAAAAAGAGGCCCTGCATCAATTAATATGATAGAGATTATTACCTTGTTCCTCATAAGGTACAGAGCTTCTCTTTAAAGGATGTACAGATTTAGGCTGTGTCTCTCTCTCTGCATCTGTACACCCAGGCACACACACAGACAGCCATATACTAGTTTTGAAAGCTCTTGAATTTAAGTCACAGAATGCCATACAATAAGCATTCTTAAAATTTCCTAATATCATCCTAAAATGATAATGAATGTGTATGAGAAATTCCCCCCTCCCTAGGAATTAAACCAGTGGTGAAATCCATATGGTTCCTTCCGGCTTGCTGAACCGGTAGTGGTGGCAGCAGCGGGATCCTCCTCCCACCTACCGGGATGTCATTACATCCCATATTTTTTACCTTCTGCGCATGTGCATAAGAGGAATGCGCACATAGAGTTTGATTGTTTGGTAACAGATGAATCATGTAGTTGGGTAAGTATTGTTTGGTTACATATCTTATTTAGTTGGGTAAGGAAACATCTGCAAATGAACCAAGCTCAGAAAACGCCAGGAACTCCACAATTCCATCCTGTGCTACAGATATTTTTTCCTATAAAATACACTCTTTCTAATAATTGAATTACAAATTATATATCAAAAACCAAGAATAGAACCTTGCAACTTTACTACATAAAATGTTTCATTTGAAATAAAAAAATGTAAATGGGAGTCTATCTTATTTAATGGGAAGGACACATAAATGTGCTTGATTCTGCATAACTGTGAAATCAGTCCTGCATATAAAATATTGGAGGCACCTTTTTTTTCCCTGTCCACCATTTTCCTTTGGCCCCATGTTTGTTTTTTTTATACCAGCAACAGAATCATACTAAAAGGGTGCTCCAAACTTTAATCAGTAGATTGGATGTAGTTAGCTATTTGCTGTCTATATCTACCTTCCTCAAAAATCCATTATGGAAGACTAGTCATTTAAAATAATTAAAAAATAATACTGAAATTCTGTAACTTGCATATTTTTACAGGAATTCCAAAGAAACAGGTACACTACTGATGGGCTGCTAACAGACCAGCAAGTTACAAAATATATACTATTTATTTGGCAGAGATGCCAAAGACTCAAGAATATTTCTTAGAGAAGCCAAACAACATATTTTTTATAACATAAATCATTAAAAAGAAGAATTGTTGGCAGTTTACACAGTCCTTGTGGCGGTGATAAGAAAAAGAGGCATTTGGAAAATTGATTTATACAGTTTTTAGTATTAAAAAGTCTGACCATGAATATCAAGCCTCAGACAATATATATTATTTCAACACTGGTAGTACTTAAGATGTTTCCAACCCTCAGTTTGACAACTTTGGTCATAGCAATGAACAAACAACAATCAAGGCGGATTAAGAGATTATTCAATCTATGAAATGCTCTATTTTGCACAAATTGTGACCAGAAATTATTTCCAAGAGTATCTGTTGGATTTTGCAGATCTCCATTTGGAATGTGTACCTTGGGACATTTCTCTACATAAAATTACACCAATCCTGTACCTTTTGACAATGAGCAATTAATTGCTGATAGCTAGTCTTAGTGGACGTAATTTGAAACATTTTTGCAAAGCTGTTTAAATATCGGTGTTCCTTATTGCATCATCAGAGATGAATGTAAAATTATATAGTGGTTTCAATAGCAAAAATGAGAGAACAGGTTCAAAGGTTGACACTGATAGGTCGAATGAAAATGAATCATTCAAAAAGTTTCATGATCATTCATTAATGGGAAAACCAACAAATACCACAGAACTCTATTTATATTTTGCTTTCTCTGTCTTAGTTTCATGTAGGATACAAAATTGGCGGGTAATTGAGAATAAAAATGTTACAAAATGGCTCCAGTATGAATTATTTCTCAATCACGCTTTAAATTATGAAAGTTTCTTTTTATTATTAAAAAGTTTCTTTTTTTGTATTAAAAATTGATGGGGAAAATTGCACCCCAAAGCCTCTACATATTTCATCTAAGCTTAAAAGATGTTTTTATGTTATTAAAAAAATATTAGAATAAACACAAAATTGGGTAAAATTTGCTCTTAAGTAGAATTAGACAAAGCAAATGTTTACTCATCCTTTGACTTGGAAGGAAAAAGGCACCCTCAATAAAATAGCTTGTTGCTCTTATAAGGCTTCACTGTTTCTAAATTAATATAAAAAGGGAACTAAAAGAAAAAGTTGAAAAATAAAGTGGTTCAAATAGAACAGAAAAAAGTATCCATACATACTGTATCTGATGAAAAAATGTCCTTATCGACCAAAGATAAGATACAAAACCACCTGTATCTACAGGTACCCTATAAGTCTACTCGATGAAACCCACATAGAATTATAACAAGAATACATTTTCATATTGTTCTATAAGAGCTTATGGTTGCTTTTATCACAGGAGAGGTGAATGTAGTGCTTGAGGACACAATCCACAAAATACTGCTTCTGAATAACCTCATAATGATCAGAAATTGCACAGTCTGGAAATCTGCATTCCTTATGACTACATTCAGGCTTTTGAAGATGACTTTTATGTCAAGGAGTTCCAAAATATATATCAAAAAAGTCTGGCACAAGTTTTCTTCCAAAATGTTGCACAGGATGTTCTTTGGCTGATAAAAGCATAGAATTCCAACTGTATTCCAATGAATACAGAACATTCAGATCAGTGCTGCAATGGGGTGGTACACAGTACAGGATGCTTTAAATCCTTACACATTCTTGATACAGTTGCATTTAATGTTCATTGTACTTCTCAGCACACAGTTTTTCAAAAGGAAAAAACTTCAAGATTACTTAGATAGCTGGTAGGGTACGTCGCTGTTGCGGCGTTAACTCTGGGTGCCAGACATCCACAATGAATATCAGCCGATAAGCATTAGCATCCTGCCACACTTCATGTTCAAAAGAATCATCAAAAATGAGAATCTTCCCTTCTTCCCAGAATCTGAAAGAAAAAAAAAATATTTCACCTGCTGCCTGTGAGAACTCAATTTTTTCCCCAATTGTATCTACCTCCTGGATGCAAAATCTACATAGCTGATCAAACTCACAAGGCTTATCAATAGTATCCAGTGGTGGGTTTCAATTTTTTTTTACTACTGGTTCTGTGGGCGTGGCGTGGCTTGGTGGGTGTGGTGTGGCTTGGTGAGCATGGCAGGGGAAGGAAGCTGCCAAATCTCCATTCCTACCCCACTACAGGGGAAGGATACTGCAAAATCCCCAATCCCAAGATACTGCAAAATCCCTATTCCCACCCAACTCCAGGGAAAGGTTTCCTCCCAATCAGCTGGGACTCGTGGGGGGCAGAGAATAGATGAGGGTGGTGCCAATCAGAATATTTACTCCCAGTTCTCTAAACCAGAGGTCTCCACCCTTGGCAACTTTCAGACTTGTGGACTTCAACTTCCAGAATTCCTCAGCCAGTTTTGCTTTGTAGACCCCTGCTCTAAACTACTGAAAATTTCCACTACCGGTTCTCCAGAACTTGTCAGAACCTGCAGAAACCCACCTCTGATAGTATCATATAGGTGGTCTTTGATTTACACCAACTGTTTAATGATCATTTGAACCTATGACAGCTTTGAAAAAACTGACTTATGACCTCACACTTAACAACTCTTGCAATGTCTCCAGGATCACATAATCAAAATTTGGGCACGTTGGTAAGCAACGTATATTTATTACAGAGTCCTGGGCTCACATGAGTGTCATTCATTCACTTTCCCAGCTGACTTCCAAGAAGCAAAGTCAATGGGGGAAGATGGATATACTTAATGACCATGTGATTCACTTAACAACCAGTGATTCACTTAACAACCATGGGAAAAATAACATAAAATCAGACATGACTCATTCAACAACTCCCTCACTTAGAAACAGAAGTTCCAGTCACAGCTGTTGTTCTAAATTGAGGACTTCCTGTAGTTTTTATTTCTTTCGTTCTACTGGGTGAAAAACTGATAACCTTGATGGGAGCCAAGCTGTTTATACTGACTCAGAGGCTTTCACAGAAAAGTGTACTATGTGTGCTGTTTCTCTGCAAGTAAAAAAACAACAACTGAAATAGTGTTTGCTACTATGTCCTACTCCTTGGATTTTTTTTTCTCCACTTCCAAATGCGCAAATCCCATCTACTGACACATTATGGGATAATAGGTAAGGAAAGAAAGGCAACGTTCCCACATGAGATGCACATGAGATAAGAAGGAAGAAACTATAACACCGTGTGAATTAATACCACATTTTGAAGTTGCTGAACATTCATGCAGGTATTACAGCGAGAACAGTTGAAAAAACCAATCAAGACCAGGCAAGACAAAACTATAAGATGTACCACAAAGATTTCAACTGATTTATATTATGTAGACATGAACTTAAAGTACAATGTTTTAGCTGTTAATTGACATTGCCCTGACACAAAGATTACCTCTCATTTCCTGGGCTGGCTTTTAGTCATGAATTAACAAGAGTAATCCAAAAAGGATGGGGTGGGGGTTTTTTTTGTGCCACTTGACACCAAGGAATTTTGAGAGTTTAATACTGGCACCCTCACAATTTGACCAATCATATAAATCCGATTTTCCGGGAAGTAAACTCTGTGATCCATGCACATGCATGCATGTCAAAACAGTCATGAAAATAGCTGCAACTGTGGGATTGAAATTCTACTTGTTGTTTTTTTTACATGCGTTGCACCTGTACACTGCACTTACAAGGGAACAGGGCTTCTATCACATTTTTTGCAGCTTACTATCTCGACTTTTTGATGTCCATCCCCTACTGTGTATCCCCCCACTTTTCATTGTGTCATCATCACAGCTTCTCAGAATACTCTTTACCTTCCAACTCAATTTCACCTTTTTTTAAAGGAGGGGAGGAGTGATCAGTGGGCACCCAGGCCAAAAAAAAAAAAAAAAAAAAGATCAGAAGGTCGGCAGTTCAGCAGTTCGAATCCCTAGTGCCATGTAATGGGGTGAGCTCCCGTTACTTGTCACAGCTTCTGCCAACCTAGCAGTTTTGAAAGCACGTAAAAAATAAAAGTAGAAAAAATAGGGACTACCTTTGGTGAGAAGGTAACAATGTTCCATGCTGGCCACATGACCATGGAGACATCTTTGGTCAGCGCTGGCTCTTCGACTTTGAAACGGAGATGAGCACTGACCCCTAGAGTCGGAAACAACTAGCACATATGTGCGAGGGAAATCTTTTACCATAGCTTTGTTATAAACAATTATGAAGTTAAAAGCTGTGATTTACTTTGCAGCATCAATTTGGTTTTAATGGTAATAACTTCAAAATTATATGATTCTCAGATGAAGCAGGAGCTTGGATGATGCCAAATTTAATGCCTGTATATAGATATTGTTAAATACAGATACCATAATATAAAGACCTGACTAGGTGAAGATAAGCAGACCTCTAAGCATTATGTCCATACTACTCCCTCTGATGGTTTTTTTGCTAGCTTAGTTTACAACAAAGATGTTTCTCTTGGATTCCATACCAGCTCTTAGTATCCTGGCTCTTGACACTTTAGAAAAAAATGTGTTGTGAGGAGAGGAAAAGATACCTGGTTTCTTGAGCACACCGTATCCTGCAGCCTTCTTTAGGAATGACCAAGCCCAAATGCATCCTCAACCTACAGTTTGTGGGCCCTGTGTGAGGCCAGACGTGAGTCCCTGGATGCATGACAGAATACTTGATCTGCAAAAAGATGTTCAGTTGATTTTCAAAAGTTCATGTCAATTGGGTCAACCTTCTAGAAATATAAATAAACTAATTCTAGTTGAACCCAACCAAAATGACTAAAGTTTATGTTACCTGGAGGTTTGAAACAAATTACTTGTGAACAGCTTTATGAATGAAAATGAATTTCTACATACTGTAAATGTTTTAATTTTCTCCCCTCCTCTCAAATAACCAACAGGAAGGTTTAATTTCAAACTGCAAACTATATTTAGTGATTATACATTAAAAGATCAAGATGATTTCCAATCAAACTTACTCTAGGTGATTTCGCAGCAGTAATATAGAAAAGATTTGCCTCTATTTTTGTTCAGCCCAGCCAACAGCTAGAATTGTCTTGTGATCTGCCTCCAAGTGCAAATGAAAACCTACTTACGTGGTTTTTTTTAACCTCAACCCATTGTAGAGGATTAAATAATCAATTTGTTAACTGATTTCTGAAGCTGAATCTTATTGTTGGCATTAAACACAATTCCAGAAGCAGACGAAAAGGCAGTTCAATCAAACCAGTTTAGGGTCAGCACTTTTTATAAATAAACAATTTGTCAAACTGGTGATGCATCATGTGCTGGCCACACCCACCCTGGGTCCACAAAGGTAATAAAGTCACTATATGTCATGTGACATAATTGAGTTTGACACCTATGTTCTAAATCAGTGGTGACATGCTGCTGCCGTCTCCTGCAGCATGTTGCTTAGGACCTAGTTTGGGGCAGCGGGAAACTCACCCCACCTTCAGCTTCCCGCTGGGACCCCCAAAGAGGCAAATGTCCAAGGTGAGGGGGCGCAGGAGCACAGCTGGTAGCCCTCCCGGGTGCTGCTCATGGAAGTGAAAGCGAGGCTGCTGGAAGAGCTACCGGGGTTTGGTGGGAACAGCTCTGCACGAAGAGAATGCTGCGCTGCCATCCCAGCAGCTCTTCCCTCCCATCCAACAGCCTCTCCTCCTGTATCTGTGGGTGCCAAATTCACTCCGGAGACTTGGTGGAGACAGCTGGCACTTTGCTCAGCTGCTTCCCTCTGCTCTTTCCGCTCCTCCTCCTCGCCACTGGAGAAGAAGGAGTTTGAGCTGGCCGAAGGCACCGAAGGTGAGCCGTGAATTCCCCGCTGCTCCTCTGCCTGGCACCGGATTGGGGAAGCCGTGCACACTACCTGGTTTTGAATGGGCGCAGCTTCCCCGATCCGGGGGAAGTTGAAGGTGGGGTGAGTTGCCCACTGCCTCAAACTAGGTCCTAAGCGGCTCTTGCTACAGGAGACAGCAGCGGCGTGTCCCTGAACTCACGGAGACACTTCCTAAGCCTAAGGACTGGGCAGGCGCCGGTGGCACCTGTGGGAGCAGGAAGGAAGAATGTTGGGCCCACGCTGTGGGCGGCGCTTGACCGGGAAGGAGGCAGGAGCGAACGAGCTCCATCCTCAGGGGCCTAGGAGGAGCGGGGGCTGGAGAGCGCAGTTTCCTGGGATCACAGCCAGTGGTGGGTGAAGGAAAGAGGCACTGAGCACATTCTTTGGCAGTCTTTGCCTTCAGATTCTGCCCACTGCCAGAGCCTTGGCAGAAAGGAGCGCTCCTAAATGGTAGTGTGCATACACGGAGCATGCGTATTACCATTTTAGGCAGATTCTGTTGCAGCAAAAATGAAAAAAAATAAAAATCACGCCAGTGCTGGGGGAAGGGAATCGGATTGGGCAAACTGGTCTGAACAGGGAGCAACCCACCACTGCATTGCCTGCACATGGAAGAGCCACGCTCAAGAGACCAAAGAGCCACACGTGGTTTGCGAGCCCCAGTTTGCCAACCCTTGCCCTAAGGTATCCTACCATCCCCTGCTTCTTACTGCCCCCCCCCAGGCATCCC
>JANHFP010001429.1:49277-61135 GCA_032468135.1 Calamaria suluensis
ATTTAGTCATGCCAGCCACATGACCATGGAGATGTCTTCGGACAGCACTGGCTCTTCGGCTTTGAAACAGAGATGAGCACTGCCCCCTAGAGCCAGAAATGACTAGCACATATGGGCCAGGGAAACCTTTAACCATGAATAAAGGAATACAAAGTTATGCATATACCTACATGTATTATATGACCCAAAATATTGTGCTTTACCAAAGCATGCTGTGTACAAAAATATATAAGAGATGTCATTTGTATAGAAAAACACAGAAAGAGGCACTTCATTTGTTCCTTATGCTCCTCTCCCCTAGTGATAAGAGGACATTCTGGTTCTGTGGCTTCATAGTGTTTCTTGCAAACTATTCACCTATTTTCAGTTTAAGACCTTAGTATTAAGTATTAAATGATTTAGTATTAACTGATTTAGTCAGAGTTTACTTCAAAGGCACTTGCCGCTGGGTTTTTTCGTGCCATCCGCGTTTCAACCTCCCTCGTGCAGGAAAAGTTTGCAGAGCTGAACAATGTATGGAAGAAGCAGTCATGAAAGACAAAAACATTCAAAAGCAGAGAGCAATTTCATTTAGAATGCCCTTCAATGACAATCTGGCACAGATTCGGCAAATGGAATAAATTTCAGAAGTCCTGTCCAGAATAATGGGAAGCAAACCTTCCCTTGGTGTTCTGCTCTTCTAAAGAAAAAAATGGCATACTTATAGTTATGAAATGAGTAATGTTATAGTCCAGTTGTCCATGCCTGATGAAAATCCAGTGGGACTAGTGAGATGTGTCTTTCAGTCAGAATGACTAGGACCTATGAATATCAAGTGCCCTTCTTTCAACCGGCATTATTTGCAATATTGAAATCAATTTCATTTGTTTCAGGTAGGTCTAGATTTGCAGATGCACAAATTGGTCACAACATTTCCAATGGGATGTCATTCCAGACAGAATGGGAAAACTTGCCACGGCCAACACCCCATGGTCAACTCCCCATGGCTAATCCGCCGCAGCCAACTCTTCATGGCACAACTCGCCATAGCCAATTTTCCAGGGGACAATTCGCTGTGGGACAATTCAACAATTCAATTGAATTGTTTAAAATAATTTTAAAAATCATTTTAATTTTTGTCATTTACATTTTATTTTGTCCCTTCCTTGGCACCCTTTCTCTAATGATTCTATTAGGCTATTTCTTTGATATTAGTGTAACTCTTGTCCCACAGCGAGTTGCCTGTAGTGAGTTGGCCATGGCGCATTGTCTAATGGCAAGTTGACTGTGATGAGTTGGCTGCCACCAGTTGGCCATCACAAGCTGGCCCTAGCAAGTTGTCATAGACCCCATTCCAGATGTGTGGACATCTACCTCCCAAATTCACACGTTGAAAGAAATATCCTTCTGGGTTCAGTTTCAAGGGGGGGAAAAGACACTGGAAACATGGAGAGTGCTTGGAAAGATGGTTTAACAGAATCACATGATTTGCATTCATGATCAGAAAAGGGCCGAGATGCTGAACATGTCTTGGTTTTATAATCTCTTTGAGCTTTGAATTTCCTGAGGCACAGAAAGAGTATCCTGACTGGTTGTCAGGCTCCCAGGGGGTTGGAGTCTTAGCTAGCCTTGCTGGCTGATGTAACCTTCCCAGGTGCCATGTGGTGAGTTTCTGTTGCTAGATGGGCCCTACTGTGTTGCAGATGGTCCACTGACAAAAGGTGGGGGAATGAGTGAGCTTGGCTGAGGCCTTAATGGCCCATTGACAAAGGTGGGGGGAGGCAGGGAGCTGGTTGTCTTTAAAACATGTTTCTCCATTTCTCATCCAGGGTAATATAATATTCTGCCTTTTTAATATTTCCTAAAATATTTCATTCTTCCAGAAAAGGGCTGACTGCTAACCTGATACTCTTGTCACACTTCTTAGCAAGTCAATCTGGTTTCTCCACTGACTTTGTTCTGTTGCAGTGATGAGTTTCTGTTGGTAGATGGGTCCTATTGTATTGCAGATGATGGGCCCTCTTGTGTTGTTCACAATGGGGGGAATGAGTTTCTGCCTCTGGCCCATTGATAGAAGGCAGGGGGCAGGAAGCTGCTTTGTCTTTAAAACATGTTTCTCCATTTCTCATCCAGGGAAATATAATATTCTGCCTTTTTAACATTTCCTAAAATATTTCATTCTTCTAGGAGAGGGGTGAATGCTAACTTCCTACAACATAAGGTTTAGAATGTTATGAGCTTCATATATTTTTTTATTCAACAAACAACACATTGCAACATAAAAATGAAATAGATCAAGAAGGAAACACAGAGTGGAGAGTTGGACTCAATGGACCAGTCCAACTCAGTTTATACATGTTAAACAATATAGATACTAAACATGGGTGGGTTCCTCTTACCTTTACTACTGGTTCTCTTTTTGCATGCACTTGGGATCAGCATGCTTTGCGTGCTCTGTGCATGCTCAGTAGAGCGAAGACCAGCATGTCAGCTTTGGAAACCATATTTGGCCTGAAGTTTCAAGCTGCCAATTCTAGCTGCGGGAATGGAGGGGGGTTGATAGATACAGTAAGTGGGTAGACATAACAAAAAATTATGCTGGTCATTTTAGAGAAAGTGGTATGGGTGTGATCAAAGGTTTCCTATACTGGGATTGGAGAATGTGACCTCCCTGAGGGTAGGGTATGTAATTGGGAGGAATTGAATAGTGGTGCCAGTTTGCCTATTTCTAAAAAAAGATGAATCTTTGAGAAATGGCTGTCTCGAGTTCATTGATTAGAAGGAAAGGATTTTCTTGAACCCTGACACAGCATGCTTTGTATGCATGCACTGAATGTGCTCTCTGTGCATGCGCATTGGAGCATGCATGGCAAATGTACACTCTATGCATGCTCAGTAGAGCACATTTGGTGTGCACCAGTGGTGGGTTCCTACCGGTTCGCACCGGTTCACACGATCCAGTAGTAATGACTGGATGACTCATGCGAACCGGTCCCTCCCCCAAACGTGTGTGATTTTTTTTCCCCATTTTTTTTTCTTTCCCGGTCCTGCGCAGCTGCTTCACAAGCCATCAGGACTGCCAACGGCTTTAAGAGCAGCCCCAACCATCGGGTCTCTTGCCCGTCGCTGCGTGGCTCCCTCCAACCTGCCGGGGCCGCCAGCGGCTTGAGGAGCAGCCGCACACCGGCGGGCGTCTTGACCGGTGCTGTGCGGCTCCTCCCCTAACTGCCGGGGCCGCCTGTGGCTTGAGTAGCAGCCGCGCACCGGCGGGCATCTTGCCCGGTGCTGCGCAGCTCCTCCCCAACCTGCTCGGCCCAGCAGCGGCTTTAAGAGCAGCCCCGAACCTCGGGGGAAATGGTAGGAGCTTTGTGCCGAGGGAGAGGAGAAAGAGAAAGAAAGAAAAGGAAGGAAGGAACGTTCAGTCGCCTCTCTCACCGCTGCACTGGCGGTGAGAGAGCCGCCCGCCCGCCTTACTGGGGCGGGGGAGGAAGCGGTCCCATTCCTTCCTCCCATCCACCACCGCCTCTCACGTTTTGGCTGCTGCAGGACGGCAGCAGAGGGAGAGAGAGAGAGAAAAAAGAGGAAGGAAGGAAGGAAGGAAGGAAGGAAGGAAGGAAGGAAGGAAGGAAGGAAGGAAGGAAGGAAGGAAGGAAGGAAGGACGGACGAAAGAAAGAAAGAAAGAAAGAAAGACAGACAGCGTCTTGGTGCCCAGAGGAAGCCGCAGCCCTTCAAAGATCGGGCAGACGCAGCTTCCCCGGGCTCTCTTCCCGCAACATGCGGCGGACTGGCGATGGGGGGGGGGGACGACAGGCTGAAACTGGCACCGCTGGGAGCTGCGGAGGATGAACACCTTCCCCCAGCTCTTTCTCTCTCGGCTCTCTTTTAGCTTCCAGTCCCCTAATCACTTTGTTGAGCTTTGCTGCACTCTGTCTAGAGTCTCAACTTCTTTTTTTTTATATTGTGGTGAGCAAGATTGGATGCAATATCCCAAGTGTAGTCTTACCAAGGCTTTATAAACTGGTACTAACACTTTGTGCTTCTTGTCCTACCCTCATGTGCTTTGGAGAATAGTTGCCTCCCTGTTGTGACAATCTCTTAAATATTGGAAGACTGCTAGATATACCCAGTTCTTGAAAACATTCATCATATGGTTTAGCCTCCAGCTCCCTAATCATCTTTGTATTCTTCTAGGCACTCTTTCTAGAGTCTCAACCACTTTTTTGTAGTATGATGACCAAAACTGGATGCAGTACTCCAAGACTGACCTTACCTAAAACAGTATAAAAATACTAACACTTCACATGATTTTGATTCTATCCCTCTAGCCTGGAACTGTGCTGGATATTTGGCAGATGCAGTACATTGCTGGCTCATACTTAAATGATTGTCCACAAGGAGTCCTAGATCCTTTTCTGAGAGACATTGCTGATGAGGTAGGTACCAACTATTATATAATTTTAATTTTTCTTGTCTAGGTTTAAAGTCTAACTTTTCTCATCAATGAACTGCATTTTGTTGGATAGAACCCAGTGTTCAAGTCTGTACAGATCCTTCTGGAAATTAAGCCTATCTTCTTAAGTGTTGGCTATTGCTCCCAGTTTGATGTTACCGGCAAAGTTGATGAGTTCCGTTCTATTCCCTTGTCTAAATCATTTATTAAAATATTGAAAAGTACTGGGCCTAAGATAAAACCTATATGGTAGTGATGTTCTCCATCACATATTTTTCTATCTTACCAAAAAGTAGGCTGTGGTCTACTTTGTCTAATGCCTTATTGAAGTCCAAGTATGAATAGATTATACCAGAGGCATTTACTCTTATCATGGGAAATGTGCTGTGCAAAGACATTTTTATACCTCAGAAATAAATAATTTTCAGAGCAAGAGGAATAAACAGAAAGTTGTTATAAATTGTTTTACATAGATCAAAGTAGTGGCAGACTACTATTCTAAAAAAAGGAAGAATCAACACATTTGAAAAAAAATGAATCTAGGATACATTCATACCATGTTGTGAGTCAAGAAGTTCATGTAGTAAGGCCTCAATTTCATCTTCAGGCTCTGTTTTAACATGTATGTATTCTGCATAAGTTTAGAAAATGTATCAACAATTACTGAAAAGTATGAACAGAATTTAAAATAACAAAAATGGAAAAAAATAATGTTTTACCTTCAAAATAGTTTGTAATTGTCAGTCTTTCCCAACTACATAATCTATGTTTTACATTGGCATTTCAGATGTTGCCTTTCTGGTTCATTCTACTATTTTTAATGCATTCTTACAACTTTTTTTAATATACTTAAAGCTTCTTCCAATGATCCGAGAAAACTAAAAACTGTCACATATGATATATCTGAGCTCAAAACAGCCACACAACTGTTTGGATTTTTCTACCACTATTTACACCTGCTTCAACTTTTTCCAGAGCCTGGAATAAATTGAAGCAATATTATATTTGGTATCATTTTCAATTTTTTAAAAATGAAAACATTACATTATATTATTACATTTATAATACTTAAATATAGCTTATCTTTGAAAAGACACAGATTTTAAGGGAACCTTAAGATCTGTGAACAGATTCCAGGATTAAAGTAGTGTATCAGTATAGGAGTAAAGGTAAAAATAGAGTTTATCTTTCCAACAAATTACTGCATCCCATGAGCACTATACTAATATGGCTATGTGGCTATGTAGTTTTTACATGGAGATTTCCTGAAAAATTACTTTTCCAATTCCAACAACTGTGAAATCAGTCACCTCTCTTCCTTGTGATTTCCTTGTGCTTGCCAATTTATTTGAAATCCATATTTAGTTGTTAGCTAGAATGCCATTCCTAATATGAACAGAGTGGGCATTAAAAGCTTTGGAAGGTGGCTTGCCTTTTAGCACCACCAATGAGCAAGGCCTAAAAATAATTATTGAAGCTAGAACCTTCAATATATTCTTGCTATCCCAATTTGAAGCTTTTGAAAATAATTCTAGCACTTTCATCTTTGCAATTTCACCAATTAGTCAAAATTTCTACATTCCACCTAGCTTATTAATTTTGGGAAATCACTCTCTTCATGTAAGATATCTGAAACATACCAACAATAATACCAAATTTTAAATTGGCCATCTCCTCCATGGTGGTCTATTAAGTATACCTCTATATTAGTAAATATAAGTAGGATGATGTTTCAAACCAACTATTTAAAAACTCTTATCATTTCATGTATAAGTATTAACTAAACTATTAAACTAACAAATAGTTATACATCTTAGCCGATTACCTCTAACTGTAGCTGCCATTTTGCACCTGAAATAGGCATTATATTTGAATTGCAATTCATTTCTATGAAATATTGATTTTCGAATAAAAACAAAGAGCATGTAAAATAAATATTAACTATAATGTTATATGGTCTGAAAAAAATCACAAATTACAAGAATAAATCTAGTAATTTTGCAATAGTGGTGAACTATTGTAATTGCAGGTGTCATGTTCTGACGTTTTTGTATTATTAAGGGCTCACCTGTTTTCACATGTGGCTTTTCTTTAGGTTGGATAACCTCTTCAGCACTTCTTGGCATTGGCTGTTCTGGGACAGATCTTTCCTTAAGTCCTGCATTGTTTAGTTATAAAGTTAACTTTAATATCTTTATCAAGATTTTGATCCATTAGGCATCATTATTAGCAAACCGCCCATGGTGAGATATGAGGTATAGAAATTTAATTGATTAAAATAGGGACACCAAACCAGGTGAACAATACTTACCACTTCCAGAAAGTCATCATCTTCAATTCAATCATACATTTAAATATTTTAATACATTTTTTTAAAAAAAAATTAAAGTAACTATTTAAAAGGATTTGCTCTGTATGTGCATTCACTAGCTTTATTCCCAACTTCCTTTGAACATTTTGTATATCATATTTCCAAACTGACATCTAATATAGGTGCCTCGAATACAATGCAAGACATTAAAAGACCACTGTCTCGTGGAAATCTTTTTAAAATTATGTCTATATGTGCATAATTTTGGGAGATTAAACATCAGCCAACAGTATAAATTTATTTAGTACAACCTTGAATTTGTTACTCTCAACATTTACCAGCTCTGTACCTCTTATTAACTGATGAATAAAATACAATAGATTAAAGGATGTTATAGTAGACTTCAAACTTCTGGAAGTGATTAGAAAAAATCCTTTGTTTCACTTAACAGAATAATTCCTGAGGTTTCTTGTGCATTGGAGATGATGAGTTGTATTCATACTGAACACCCAGGAGGAAGAAATAGACAAAAATGGGCTATGTACATGGCACAAAGAATGATTATATACTGTACTTCTATAGTTAGACAGGAAAGAGAAATAGCTAAATTTTCAAATGTTCTCATATATAACAAAATCCCAATGTGCAGTAAACTACAGTATATTCTGAGTTTTTACTATCTTTTACTTTAAATTATTGCAAGTAGTTTATGCCCACATATTCAGCAGTTGTCCAAATTACAACAATTCTGAACAGGAAGATTTACAACTTATCCTCATAATTATTGCCATTGCAGTATCCCTGTGGTGGGTTTCAGAAGGTTATGGAGGACCGGTAGCGGAAATTTTGAGTAGTTTGGAGAACTGATAATAAAATTTCTAACTGATCCCACCCCCATCTGTTTTCTGCCTCCCAAATCCCAGCTGATCAAGAGGAGATGGGGATTTTGCAGTAATCTTCCCCTGGATTGGGGAGGGAATGGAGATTTTTACAGTATTCTTCCGCTGCCACGTCCACCATGCCATACCACACCCACCAAGCCACTCTCAGAAAAGCAGTAGTAAAAAAAATTGAAAGACACCACTGGGTAACCCAATAACAACTTGGTGCTGATAACCAACTCACGAATGCTGCACCATCCCATTTTCACATATGCAACCTTCACCACCAACTTCCAATAGGCAAAGTCAATGATGAAACCAGCAGAGTAAATAAGGAGAACATTTGTAGCTCAGGGTTGAAATAAAAGGTCCTTGGTGCTCAGAGCTTGGTTGTTTTCTTGTGGACATGTCATCATCATGTTGACGATGTTACCTAGCTCATTACTTATCTGGGTAAGGGAACATCTGCAAGAAAACAACCAATTTCAGAAAGCACCAAAGATTCTCTCACCAGCAGGAGGTTGCAAACAGCCATCGTATAAAGCTGCACTTAACCATTATGCAGATTTTGTATAACGTTAACTGGAACTGCTGCTACTTTCACTGTAAATCAACAGTCACATCTCTCTTAATGAAAGAGCTGCCATTCCTAATTACCACTATTAAGCCAGAACTATCTATATTGCTACCTGTATTTCTTAAGATAGCTGGTTTGTAACTAAATATTCCAACACTGAATAAAAATGAATTGAACAATTATTCTGCTCAGATGTTTTTATTGAATTTCGTCTCTTCAAATAAACAAACTGACTGTGCATAAGTGATAGGAACAGGTTTTATTACCTTATTTCCTTTTAGGGTATGAATTATTTTCAGTGTACTACATTACAATATAAATGTAGAGAAACATTGTGATAAAATTCAAAATTAATTCAAAACTCTTTAAATTCTTCAAAAATGATTTAGAAATATTTACAGTGAGACTCCATGGACTGTCTAGATATCTAAGCAATTAGGTGCCTTCCATTTATTACGGAACAGTGTTTACAGGTCCTTGCTGGTGGAGAAGCAAAAATGCCTTTTGAAAATATATTTGGAAGAAATGATTGCTATTCCTAAATGTTTTCTATTGTATAACCTTTCTTTCTCCTATCAAATGACATCACCATTGTCTCATGTACACCACATGTTCTTAAAGTTTCAAAGTTTTCTATATTGTGAACTTCTTTTCTATCTCTTATTTAACTGCAAAAATATAATATTACAGAAATACTAAGTCCATTGTGGCTGCATATTATTCATTTTGTTCCCCTTTATCTGCCTCTATTTCAAGTTAATATTTTCATTTAAGAATTTGTATCAAACTACTAGATTAATATTATGTACCGTAAATGCATTCCTCAAGCACACACCCTTACAATATTTTTCAGTATTTTTAGATAAACCATTAAGGCTACCTTCTCAAAATAAAGTAAAATATCCCACATTCCTTTCTAAATTGCATGTATGTAGTTACTCTTTCTCACATCATCATGTAAAATATAATAATTGATGCATTGCAAATTCAATGCATAACTTCAAAGCCATTATGAAAATACTTGCTTTATCTTCATGTTCAAAGTTTTAACTAACCATTTAAAGTGCTTCCGAAAGTGCAGCCTGGGTATCTCCATTATTTTTTCATATGA
This sequence comes from Calamaria suluensis, assembly GCA_032468135.1. Lineage (NCBI taxonomy): Eukaryota > Metazoa > Chordata > Lepidosauria > Squamata > Calamariidae > Calamaria > Calamaria suluensis. Next base: position 58,588 of record JANHFP010001429.1, read on the forward strand.
GTTTCTGAAATACATCTTTTTTTCTGTAAGGCTTTCCCTTGGTTGAAAGGAATTCTAAAAAGTCACTAATTACTTTTTGCACCTAACTCTCAATGTTTTTTTTTAAAAAAACTGTAATACAACCATAAAATTTTCTCCCCAAAACGATCTAACTGGTTTTCTAAGCAGCAAACATTATGAAAAAATTATTGTGAAAGGATAGTTGAAATCAGTATTTTGATCACGTTTATGCATTCTAAATTCAGTCATGCTTTATATTTTCAAACCACTTGTCTTTGATACAGTTAAATAATTTATTTTGGAAAATATTACGGAGTATATAATCTAATGAGGTTATTTATTGAGATGAATCTGTAACAGGGAATGCAACCTATGGCATCCCAGTTATTAGAGAAATTGCATTCCAGTAGTTCCAGCCAACATAGCTTAATAGTGAGAGATGCTGGGAGCCAAGTAATATCTAAAATATTACAGGTTATTGAATCCATGTTTTATATGATGGATGTTTGTGTATTGCACACACATATACACACATATATACAAAGACAGAAACCTGAGAACCAAATCCAAGTTTATTTTTCCATTACACTTCTAAGAATTGGTATGAAATATTGTTCTAAATTAAATAGTACTTTCAAACATTTCAGTGTTTTTATTATTACATTAGCCTTTTTTGTGTGACATATTGAATAGCAAAAATAAAATTCTATTGTATAATTGATCACAATACAATATGAGTAAACAAGCTATGTACAACTGCAATATTGCATGTTTATAAATTCACACATATACGAAGGCTGGGGTGAAAATAAGGATGTATTCTTGTTTATTCCAACCAATTCTAGGAAAATTGTATTACAGATGAAATATCAATGGATTTTTTTGGGGTTTTTTTAACTAAAGCACTATTCAGACATTAAGAATTGTTACTTTGGGTTTTTTCTTTTATCTTCTTCAGATGCTTTAGAAAGACTTTTTGCTATCTTCCTTACTTCTTTATCTTTTTCATTAGCTAATACTTTAATATCTTTATCTTTATGATTTTTGTCTAACTCTGATTTTTCTTTTCCTGTTTTTCTGTCTTGTTTAATTTTATGAGAATCTTTCTTTGATTTATCATCAATTTTCTCATCCTTTATATCAAAGTCCTCAATTTTTTTCTTTGTCTTCTTCTTTTCTTCTTCTTTAGCTTCTTTCTTTAATAGCTGCTTTTCCTTTGTTTTCTTGGCTGATTCTTTGATCACTTTTTCATTATTTTAAAAAAAGGAAAAGATTTTTTTTTAAATTAAGACACTATGTATTAGCATGCCAAATGCATATCCATTCCAAGTTCATTCATGAACTCATGTTTCCACTTCAAAATAAGCTGATCACACAATATTAGTAGGAGCAGAAAATGTACAAAATGTATAGCCTTTTCTGCCTTTTGTTTACTTTTATGGTGAAGTGTTTCTTATAGTTGCTTCATTGTCCTTGTTGATGTCTTTCCTACTTAAGTGTTTAAAATTAAATTTTGTCACATCTGTCTTAAGTAGTAGGGTTATCTTTATGCAACATTTACACAATACAGTTTGATCCTTGTCTAATAACCACAATTGGGATCTGCACTAAGTGACACTGTTGCTAAGAAAGATATGTGAGGTCTTGCAATTTACTGAAGGCTATGCCATTGACTCTGCTGGTCTGAATCAAACTGTGAGGTGTGCAAATGATGGAACTGCAAAACTAAAAGTGATTGAACTGCAAAACTAAAAAAATTACAGGAAGACTACTGAATGGAACTGGGTAGTAAAAGACTAATACCTCTGTTACTTTCACACAGGGTTCCAGTTCATTTCTGCTTTCTATTCTTTTACCACTTTGTTATATGTTCCTTTATGTACATTGAAATTGGAGGCATGCTGCAAGTATAGCACTTTACTCAAAGCAGGGCCTTTCAGTAGCAGTCCATGGCACCTTTTTAGCTCTGTAAACTGACAGCAGCAGCAGCGGGGAAGGGGTTGGTTGTGCATGTGTGCCCGCCACTTGTGCAAATGGAGCACTGTGCGCTACCCTGCTGCTTATGTGGCCCAGTTCTCAAGCAATAACCAAAGGGCTTGGAGACCCCTGGTCTATGAAACATCTTTCTCAGTAAAGTATACTTGACATGAATTTTGTTGTGCTTTTTAATGTCAAGTGAAGATCTTTTGGTCAGGTGTCTTTGCTCAAATATCAGTTATTTAAGCTGGTGCTCTAATGCTATTTGTTTTAATAACTACTTTTATTTATTTTTTATTTTATTTTAGTTATTTTATTTAACTTTGTTTTAAATTTTTACTATTTTAAGCTACCCAAAATTTTATTCTGATGTTTCAAATTTCAATATTACTGTTATTTTGATTAATATTTGGTTATTTATATATTATATTGCTGGGTGGTTACTTTAATTTTGCTTGGGCCATCCAGATTCACAGCTACAAAATGAATGGCTATCTTAGTTGAAGAAAGAAAGAAAGAAAGAAAGAAAGAAAGAAAGAAAGAAAGAAAGAAAGAAAGAAAGAAAGAAAGA
>JANHFP010001429.1:210031-230405 GCA_032468135.1 Calamaria suluensis
AAGACTCCACAAGTCTTAAAGCTGCCAAGTTTGGGAACCTCTAAGCTAGGCTCTCCCACCCAGGCTAATTTTTCAGCTTTATTTTACCCTTTTTGCCAACTGAAGTGGCTGATTGCTGCAGCTGGCCACTCCAAAATCATTCTGAGCATGAGCAGAGTGCACATACAGTGCACATGCATGCTTTACTGCGCATATGTGGTGCACATGCATTGCTGGACTACAGAACCAGTAGTAAAGGTAAGTAGAACCCATCCCTGAGTGCAACCATCATAAATACATGCCAGTTGACAAGCATCCAATTGTAACAGTTGTTAAGTATGAAAAACGTCATGTCACTTTTTCAATACACCTGTAATTCTGAATGGCCATTAAACAAATTGTTATAAATTGAGGACTACCTGTATCACCCTTAGGCAAAGCAGCTTTCATAATAGAAAAAGTGGAACAATTTTATTTACATATGGAGATTCATTTTTTAAATTGTTTTGCCCCCCCCCCATGAACATTAGTAGACTAGGACTTATTTTGTGGTAGTTTTTAAGTTTTACTTTCCACAGCTTCAAATGACTTGTTTCTCTGTGTGTAAAATTACTGTCCATTATGAAAAGTGATTTAAGTAATTCTTGGTCAATTGCTTATTAGTGTTCTGGAATAGTAAAATAATTTAAAAAATAAATAGCAACAATCTGGCAAATACAGAATATGTTAATAGTGTTATTAACCAGTTTTCTCTCCTAAAGCTGCCCTCTTCTCTAAGCTGTAGAAAGCCTGGAGATGTTGGTGCTAAACAAGAAAAGTGGATGGAGGTGGAGATAGAAATAGGTTAAAAAGGAAATTCAGAAAACAAAAGTACTAATGAAAGTAAAGGTGAGATTATAAATATGATCTATACACAAAATATTTGCCTCCCCAAATCCAAAGTGATATCTTTGATCGCTCCAACAGGTCATCTGACTTTGCTTCCAAAATAATTAGTAAAGCAAAACAAATTTAACATACACCAAAACAATGATGATTTTAAGGAGGAAAATAAAACGTGGGGGGCAGGGAAAACACAGATATTCTCAGAATAAAAGGTTAATAATGCAAATGGAAACAGAGCCAAACCCTTGGGTTTTTTTTTCCCGTGCTATGTCACTGCGCAACAATAAAAATTAAATTCCCAAATAAATGACTCGTGAAATCCAGTTCTCTATTAATCTATGAATAATGCTAGTAGCGAAAGAGAAGTATATATACACACACGTGAATATTTACTAACCACTTCCTGCCCTGAACTACAGCGAGTAAAATACCTCCCTTCCAATTAAGTCTAAATTAGAGGGCCTCGGAGGAGTCCAGACGAAGCCTGTTTTTTTAAGAAGTGGCTATCCCGCCCTAATCCCAACTCCATCATCGTTCTGTCCAAACGTCTTTTTGGTCACACAATCAGCTTTCGGAAGAAGCCTCTGACGGATCTCCTGTTCTGACATTCACCTCTTCCGTATCTCCCATCCAGGCTCTTTCGTCCGATCGATCTCCTTTAAAACAATGGGAGAAGGGCCAGAAGAGGCTCGAGATACAAAGCAAAAGGGAACGAACCCCTTCCTTCGTCCCACTTCGGGTCTGTGGGCTTCGAAGGGCGGCTTCGATCCCCACAGCCCCATCCCCGACGGGTCACCATCACAACCGGGACAACGACAGCCCCGAACCCCAATAGCGCACCCTTTTCTCGAAGGCGGACACCGCCAGCCGGCCAGGAAGTCGTACGGCTCCAATCCCTCCAACCATACCCTGAGAAAGAGCCCCTTGTCTTATACGCACCACGGGAAGCGGAGGAAGGCCGTGCCGGCCCTTCTTCCCAACAGCTGCCCTTCGAAAAGCAACCGCCCAGCTCCGCGCCAGCCTCGCAGACGGGCTCAAGACCCGAAACGCTCGCCTCACTTCCTCCTCCGCCCCAGCCAGCTCATACTGCGCTTGCGCCGGCTTGCCCCGTCTACCATTTAAGAAGCGCCGCCTCTGTACCGAGGGGGGGGGGGCGTTCGCCTTTGGCGCACGCGCGAATCTCCGCACCCTGTTACTTTTTTTTTCCCCACCCCACCCCGCCCCACGTGACTTGAAGCGGAAAAGGAAAGGGAAAGGTCAGGCGGCGACGTCGTCAGCGGAGGAGGTGGGGGGAGAGCGGAAGGTCAGGGTGCCGCGGAGCGGAAGTAGGAGCCGGAGCGCGTCCGCCATTGTGGGAAAGCCCGGAGCCCGGAGTAGAGGTGGGAAGTCGTGCTGCGTCCGGCGGGTGGCTTTGGGGAGGCACTGACCAGGACAGGAGGGCCCGGGCTGCGGAGACAATCAGCCAGCGGCGGAAGGGAGAGTAGAGGAGGCGGAAACAGCGACCACGACGACCTGAGGGAGAGAAGGAGGAGGCCCAAGCGGAGCGGGGTGAGGGGGATTGCGGCTCCCCGTGAAGAATGTCAGCCACCAGCGTCGACCAGGTACCGCCTTCCCGCGGCTTCGTGGTTCCCGAGTGGAGGATCCCCTCGTCCCGCCTTCCTTCCGTTGGTCATAGCGGGGATCCGAGCCCGCTACATCCGAGACCGTGGGACTCCTCCCCTGCTCCCAGGACCGCCCCCTTCTGCAGGCCTGGAGGCCGCTCGGCCTGGGGCCTTCCTTGCCGAGGCTCAACGATTCCATTGCCTTGTGTTCACGGGAGGGTAACTTGTTCGCTAGTCGCCTAAAAAATCATCTACGAGCTGCTCCGGCCTTTTCCGTGTTCGGGGCTGTGGCCTCTGGCTAAGCGGTCTTTGCCCTCGCTGACTGTAGTTGGACGTGGCTCTGAAGAATTCGCAGTAGTCGTTGCCGTTTGTTATCCATTATACAGTATTTTCTGCTGGCCTTTTGTTGCCGCGCTTCTTTTCCCTCCCCCCCCCGTGTTTATTTTTCTTGCTCTTTGGTCTCCTTAGGGGGCTATTGCTATTTTTTTTCAAGATAGTATGGCTTTGTTTAATGCAGTGCTATATTTTGCATTCACTGTTTGTTTGTTTTTTGCTTGCTTATTTCTTCCTTTCCTGGTTTTGCTGTTGTCACTCTTGGGTGCTTTTAACATTCCACTTATCCTTATGGGGCCTGTTTTTCCCATTGTGCTCTTTGTAACCATCTAATGAACTTCTTTCTCCCTCTGTGTACACATTAAACCTTTTTCAAAGATAATTGATACTGGAGGTCTGTAGTGAACAGCCAATTTAATAGACATCAAAATCAGGCACGTCAGAGACAGTATAGAAATCTCAGATTTGAATTTTCACTTTTGAAAGATACCTTAGTATTGGCCAAAGTTAGGCAACTATAGATTTTTCTGCTTTGATTTTATGCTTCACCAATATAAGAAAATTATTACAATTCCAAAGCCACTAAGAATAATGGGATAGAGGAGAAAAACAGGAAAAATATACTGTGGGGTTTATAATCATGTTATCACAGTGGAATGTTAATTTTTAGCTATGCTTTAATGATAAATCTTAAGATTTATTTAAGTGCTTAAATAAAATGTTCTAATAGTTTCAAGTCTTATTGCTTGTGCTAATAGTGTACTTTTATGTTGAAATATTAAACTATCTTTTGAAGTGTATACTTGTGATATTATATGTACTAACCCATTTAGAATTAATTAGATGCTTAGGTCTTAGTATTTACTATTTTTAAAATAAGATGACTTATTTTATATATTTAATTTATTGTTATTTTATTTCATTGCTAACAGAGACCTAAAGGACAGGGAAATAAAGGTAAGATAATTTTTCTTTTCTTATAATCCCAATTAATCAGTATAATTAATTTGAAAAAAGTCTGTAGGGACTGAGGATATTCATTTCACAACTTTTATTGATATAGTGAATGATTCATTAGGCTGCACCAATGAAATTCTGCCATTTTGTTTGCATTTCTAATAAAACTTGAATTACCTGAATGTTTTGCCATTTTCTTTAGTTCTGCCATCAGAACAACTAGGACTAATCAATCAACTTTTCAAAGGACTAGGTTCTTTCTTTTCTTTTGCCTATTGATTTTCCAGTTCAGATGATAAGTGTCTCAAGTACCATTCAACTTTAATTAGGTTTTCTATAATTATAAATTTTTGCAGTTCATCTTAGCATCTAAACAGTTTATAGATGTTAAGATGAATTATATTAATTTAAGGAAGTTCATAAAAAGATTTAATTTCCTTTTCATTCCATCCCTTGAAAGTTTAGGAGGAAGGCCTTTAGATTTGAGGTAGATTTTTTTAAATTTCAAAAGAAGTGAGAAACATAGCCTGGGTACATAGGTTGGATTTCTGCTTGGTTTAGACAGTTTTTCTCCCGCATCCCTTTTATGCATTTCACATTGATCAGGAGGATATAGCTAAATTTGAGTGTTTTGAGGAAGAATGATGGAGCTTTTGTAGTTTCAGGGAAGAAGAGAATGAGAAAGCTGTTTAAATCTATTTTTTAAACTAACTTACAGTTAAAAAAATTTTAACTGTCAACTTTATACCTGAATTCTAGTAACTAAAGCCTATGCATGGGTTTTGCCTTGTGTAGATAAAAAGGAAGCTGTACAAGGCTAGAAAAACCTTGCATAAACATTTAAGATTATATTCACAGTGTACTGTGTCAACCAAAACTATGATATAAGTCTCCACATCATAGAAATGATAAATTCCAACAGGGTTTGTTATTTGTGACATTTCTTACAGTTCTTTGCCAATAGTTCTTGAAAGTTATTAAAATTGATAGCATCCCTCACAATGAAACATTTTCAAGCTTGAAGGATGAAACAAGGAAATGATTGTGAGACCTTTTTTCTTGAATAAGTCATCTCAGTTTGACTTATTTCTCAGCACAAAGATATATAAATGTGTTGTTTAAACATTTCCACCTCTGAGAAGTATACAGAAATAATTTCTATAAATTCCCTAAAGATTATTCCCCAGAGGATTTACATAAGTTTAAAAAATACCACAAAGCTAAAAAAAACTCATTAAAATAACATCAAATAGTAAGAAAGATGTGATGCCTAAAGGTATTATGAAACAGCAGTTAAAAGTTTTGTAAATTAATTTGTACAAAAGATACATATGCTGATAGTATTTAGGGAATATTTTGGATATGCATTAAACTTCAGGGATTGAGGCAATGAATTGAAAGCAAAGCTGTATTTTGTCTTTTCAGACACTGGTAATTGAACTGAATAAATTAAAACTAATGGTTATACACAGTTTATAATAACATAAATTAAGATGGCAACTAGTAATGTTCTAGTTTTAATCATTCATGGTTTATGACAAGGTCTTGGCAGTTTATTATTATTATTATAGCTCTGAACATATGTGTACAGCTCATTTACAAGTAAAAGACCAAAATATATTAAAATGAGTTACAAGTTTCATTATACTTTATATAATTATTTGCTTTTAATAATTGATAAAACATCTATAGAATCAGTGTCAGATTGCTTATATTAAATTTTTTAATAAAATCCTAAAATGCCTGTTACTCTGATATTGCATTGCACAGAACATTTTTTTAATTTTTAAAATAAATTGCTAATAGAAATAAAACACATTATTTATTTAGTATTTATTCAGTTTATAAGCCACTTCAATTATTGAGGTAACTATGGTTGACTACAATATATTAAAGCAATAAACCAAGGAGCAAACAAGTTTTAAAAAAATTTTTTTTTACTGTATTACGGAAAGAAATAACAAGAACTAAGGAATACTCTGTATTTATTTGTAGTTCTTTTAAATTACTTTTAAATAGCCATGACTGAACTTCATGATGATAGTCAAAATGTCTTTCATTGAAACAGGGTGCCACACCATATCAGTCTCTATATATTCATTTTATCACTGAATATTATATTGAATAGTGCTTTCTACTTTGTGGTTTATATTTTTAACAGCTACATTTCAGTTAGGGAGTAAATTAATCAGACTTGTAATATTTTTTGTTCAAAATTTGTTCTGAGACATACCTGTTAATTGATTTGATATTTTTTTAAAATATTTTTCTTATGAACTAGTAGCATATGTTTCTGTTCCTGTTCTATAGCATAGTTGATTTGCTGTAAGGTGAATCACAAGATAAATTGCTGTTGTCTTTCTCTGAAATACTTGGTAGAGAATTTTGCCTTTCTCTAAAAATTGTATCGCACATTTACATCTTTTTCTTTTGCTTACTCTGTCAGATATTCTATTAGAATGAATTGTACCAATTTTGGTATGTACTTGTTTTGAATATTATTAATTTTAAAGTTAGTGTTTGCACTTGCAATATTATATGACTTATATTTTTGGCTTGTGGTTTTTAACAAGCCCAATTGTTTTTTCCCCTCAGTACAGGAGTTGTGCAAAGGGATGTAAATCATGTTAGAAGATTCAATGTTTTAAACAGAGAAAAAGATTTTAGGTTGTAGTTTTACAAAAATATGTGTAGAAACAATTTAAGAAAAATGGTCTAATGAAGAAAATATGAAAGCATGTAGAATTTAAAAAAAACAGTAAAATGAAAATGTGATTTTTGAGTGTTATGTAGGACTGCAATAAAGCTTATTGTGGAATCTTTGGTGCTGTCTGAGCTTGGTTGTTTGCTTGCAGTTGTTTCATTGCTCAGTTAGTTAACACCATCAGTGCACTATATTGGCACTGATGATGCTACCTAGTCGGGTAATGAAACATTTGCAAACAAACAAACCAAGCTCAGAGAGCATTAAGAACTCCACAGTTCAACCTGAGCTGCAGATATTCTCTTGATATCTGTATTTATATCTATTTTACAACCCAAATTTTAGACACATTTTTCTCTTCTCCAAAATTGGCTATTTGTGACAGAAAAGAGAATACTTAATACTGATGTATATTAAATGGATGAGTAACTTTACTACAGACCACCAAGCTTATCAAAACAAAAGGTGAGATATGTTGGGTATGTAGCTGTATAATCTGCTTTCAATAGAATATTAGAGAAGAATATAAATCTGTTAGCATAATCATTGTAATATGGGCTCAGTATCTAATCTGTAAACCAGATGATCAGTTGATTGGTTACAGAGATATTTGTGAGTTGTTTTATTGGCAAGTTAAATTGTAAACCTTAATATCCATTCTGGTTACCAGGAATGCAGAATATAAAAACTACCTTTTGAAATCTGGATAAAGCTGCATTTGAACTAATATATAGGAAATCCGTCCACATGTCCATCTTGTATCAATATTGTATCACTGAATTTCAGTCAGGAATTTTACATAGTGATTGTGCGAGTCTGAGATTACTTATGTATAAAGCAAGTAGGAATAACTTTTAATACAAGCATTTGTGGATTTCATTTTTGAAATAAAGTTATTGTAGATATATGTCTGGATATCACTATACTAGAAAGAGAATTTTAACAGCAAAGCTGGATTTTTTGCTGTTATTCTATTTCAGTATAGAAAAAATAAATTGGCTGCTTCAGGTAAGCCATTCATCTATTCTCTGTCTTACAAACTTAAGGGAAAAAATTGGTGTCATGGTATACTATACAAGGTAATTAGATAACTTAGTATACATATAAGGTGATGTATAACACTAAACAGTGTTAGTTAAAGACCAGGTCAATGCTGCTTTTGCACTTCTATATGGATCCATTGAAGTTCTCTTGTTCTCATACACATTTCTCCAAATTAGTTTGTTTTCATTAGGGCCTTCTTAGAAATAATATTTCAGGCTTACTTTTTTTCTTGCTTTATATTCTAATCTGTGGCCATAGAAATGAAAAGCTCACCGTTCACCTTCTATTTATGTAATATTTTCCCATTTACATCTCTTTTCTGGATGAACCTATAAATACAGAGTGCCAACGCTTTTTGTCTTTTTGATTTAAGGATTCTACAATATTACCTATTATGATTTACCTTAAAATGCTATAATTTCCATTAGATGTTCAGAGTCACACAGAATGCTTTTATGTTATTTCTAATTTTAGTTACATTTCAGTTTCAGTGCAAAACGGTTCGATTCATCAAAAGGATGCAGTAAATGATGATGATTTTGAGCCATATCTAAGTAGCCAGACAAATCAGGCAAGTATTTACAAAATTATTACATATTCTTGGTACTCTGTAATAAATAATAAAATAGATTGCTTTAATTATCCAATAACAATAAAATATAACCTCTCAAAGATTTCATATCCCATTTACTTATAAAACATTGCTGCCAATGAGTTAACTTTCTTTTTTCTTAAATCCTTTTGCTTGGGACCTAAATATGAAGGATACAGATGGGAAACAAGCTTGTGGTCATTTTCATTCATTTAATGTTCTAAGCAGAAGATGCATTTTTAAAATTATACATTCTATTTTCAAAGAGTATAGTTAAATTAAATTTTAATGAAAAATAAAAACAATGAGGTTTTTTTTGAAGCATTGGTTAATCCTTGCCTGCATTATGATTATGGCTGTACACCGCCCCGAGTCCGCAAGGAGAGGGGCGGTATAGAAATTTAATAAATAAATAAATAAATAAAAATTATTAACTAGTGCTATCTAGCTAGTCTTAATTAATCTCATGGGGTGCTTCTGTTATTTTCTTCTTGCTCTACAATAGTGGCTATTTAACAAAGTCCATAAGCAAAGTTAAGGATAATGAACCAGGACTTCCATATGTATCTATTTAGTTACTCTATTCTAGCTCAGCTTTATTGTGTCTCACTGATACAGATTTTTTTCTCTCAAGCAGCTGCAAAGAATTAGTTTAAGGCCTTGTTTTTCCCTGAAAAACTCTTAATTTACTTCAGAGGCTCTGGATGTTTCAGTGTGGCAGAAGTCAAGGAAGTTTTTTTTTCATTCAGGTTTGCCTAAGGCAGAGTAGGAACAAAACTGTGCACAATAGAGAATTTGATGGCATTATATCTTCCGGATGCCTTTTCCAACTGAATGGCCTTGCAACTACCTAGATAATTGGTAATGATAATTGGTAGTGATTGTACACCATCGCTCTGATTGTTTCCACTTCCTTCTGTAATTTCCAGCTTGGGGTTCCAGTTTGATTGCTTATTGCTAGTTGAACATCATAGCGAGAAGTATGCAAACAATTATAAATATTTGAGTTTTAACATTAACCAGTGCCAAATGAAATGTTATTTAATATGCATAGGATATTTAGATAATTCTGACAAACACAATTGGAATTTTCATCTGCCAATAAATGTGTAGGCACTCTTTCAGTTGCAGCCACATTTTCTGTCAGTAGTTTTGTGTCCTACTTCATCAGGACTTACCATATGGTATCAGTAAATACGTAGTCCTTACATTTGGGATTGGCAACTTCATTGCTAAGTGATATGGTTATTCAGTGAGATATTACATGATATCTCATGTCTTGCGACTTTACTGCCTATGTCTCCCTTAACTCTGGTTGTCAGAAGCCAGCTGTAAAGCCCCCAAATGGTGATCACATAATTGCTGCAATGGTGGCAAACAGCCACTGGTTATGAAAAACCCAAATGATGTAAAGTTACTTTTCAGTGTTGTAGAAATCTATAGGACACAGTTCTCCTCCTCCCATTTTTAAAAGACCCTAGAAATCATACCTGGAATCTTGTGCAAAAATGCTGATATCTCATAAGGGTTTGATACGAGCATTTCAGACATTGTAGGAACTTTACATGTCTTGTTGCATGTGGTTAAATTTTGGCTTAATGTTTTCCTGGTAAAAGTCATAGTTAAACAGCTGAAAATGTTGAAATATTAAAATATAATGTTGAGCTTTTTCAATGGAAAAAGTTACTTGTGATGTGTGCTTGTGACAAGACACAATTGTATGTGTGTTTCTGCCTGGGGAATAGGTGAGTTGGGCGTCATGTTTGCACTGGAATACAAGATACATAATTCAGTATGATAGTTTTTAATATGGTTTGAGTACTACAATAAGATGGCCTTAACTTTCATTCCCAATTAAACAAGAATATTCTAGGCCTGAAATTGTTCCCCTCCATCCTAAGATGGAGCAGCTAGCTAGCTCTGTGTGGGTCAGATGATTAATTATTTATACTTAAGGTCAATAATGTTTTAAGCAAATTTTTAGTTTATGCAAATCCCTGCCATATTAGGGTTCAAAAATATATGTGCTTAATACAAATATTACCTTTCCCATTTTGTTTTTCTTTAAGTTGGTAAATATTGAAAATAAAACAGGTAAAATAAATTATTGTGCTTGTTTTATTTTTTGTGCCATTCTACAACAAAAATATATATTTTTGCAGAACAAAGTATATAAATTCAGTGGGTCAATTAAGGATGCAAAAAGTCCTGTTCTGCCTATGCATTTTACATGCTCAGCCTCATCAGCTGCAAAATCGCTGAGTGGCTCCTCGCAACATATGTTCTTGGAGTCTCAAATTTTGTTCCTCCTCGGGAGTAAGAAATAAATGGTGTTCCATAGCTTTATCTTTTCTTGCTATCTTTCTGTAGTGAACTTAGTAGCACCCTAACATGAGACATAGTAAATTCTAACACACTGAAGATACTAAAGTCTTTATTCCTATTGGATAAATAAAACTCTTGTCATGTATAGCCTGATTTAAAAAACCACAGGAAGAAGGAAGGAGCTCAGTTAGAAGGAATAAAATAAAATAGCATCTGCAATATTCTTAGATGTTGGAGGCGCATCTGTGCCAGAAGATGTGCAAATTCTTTCTTTAGAAAGCCAGATCAGTGTAATTAAAATTGTACCACTGTGGAACAGTTTTAAACTATTCAAGTGTTAACCACTGTTATTTATTTGGTTTTAGGGCTTTTATTCCAGGTCTTTTAATATGAAAATATTTTTTTCTATATTTAAGTTTTGGGACATGAACAGTATTAAATATTCTTAAATTTAGATTTGTAACAAATGAACATTATAAATGCAGCATTAAAGTTTAATTATTATTTTTCTTTTTCTGCAGAGTAATAGCTATCCACCAATGTCAGACCCATACATGCCTAGTTATTATGCTCCCTCCATTGGTTTTCCATACTCTTTGGGTGAAGCAGCATGGTCCACAGCTGGAGATCCTCCAATGCCATACTTGACAACTTATGGACAGATGAGCAATGGTGAACACCACTATATCCCTGATGGTGTATTCAGTCAACCTGGGGCTTTAGGGAATACTCCTCCGTTTCTTGGTCAGCATGGATTTAATTTTTTTCCTGGCAATGCCGATTTCTCTACATGGGGGACAAGTGGATCTCAGGGGCAATCAACCCAAAGCTCTGCTTATAGCAGCAGCTATGGCTACCCACCCAGCTCTCTTGGTAGAGCTATAGCCGATGGACAGGCTGGATTTGGCAATGATACTTTGAGCAAGGTACCTGGAATTAGCAGCATTGAGCAAGGTATGACTGGATTGAAAATTGGTGGTGAAATGACAGTTGCTGTAACAAAAACAGTTGGATCAGCTCTAACCAGTACAGGTATGACGAGCATTGCAGCAAACAATGTGCCTGCAGTTAGCAATTCAGCACCTAAACCAACCTCATGGGCTGCCATTGCAAGAAAGCCTGCTAAGCCTCAGCCAAAACTTAAACCTAAAGGTAATGTGGGAATTGGGGGCCCTGCAGTACCGCCACCACCTATAAAACACAACATGAATATTGGCACTTGGGATGATAAAGGGTCGGTGGTAAAAGCTCCTCCAATCCAACCAGTACTGCCTCCTCAGACTATAATTCAACAGCCTCAGCCTTTAATTCAGCCGCCACCTATGGTGCAAAGCCAGCTGCCTCAGCAGCAACAGCAGCCACCACCACAGTCACAACAGCCTCAAGGACCTCAGCAACATGCTCAGCCTCATCAGCTGCAGCAGCAGCAACAGCTGCAGAATCGCTGGGTGGCTCCTCGCAATAGAGGTGTAGGCTTCAATCAGAGCAATGGAGCTGGCAATGAAAACTATGGTATAGGTGCTATACCAGTTAGCTCTTCACCATCTGGTGTAGAAGTACACCCAGTTTTGGAGAAATTAAAGGCCATAAACAACTATAATCCCAAAGACTTTGACTGGAATCTGAAGAATGGTCGTGTCTTTATAATCAAAAGCTATTCAGAGGATGATATACATCGTTCCATTAAATATTCTATCTGGTGTAGTACTGAACATGGTAATAAGCGTTTGGATGCTGCATATCGTTCATTAAATGGAAAAGGCCCACTCTATTTACTTTTCAGTGTGAATGGCAGTGGACACTTCTGTGGAGTGGCTGAGATGAAGTCGGTGGTGGACTACAATGCATATGCTGGAGTCTGGTCTCAGGATAAATGGAAGGGGAAGTTTGATGTTAAATGGATCTTTGTTAAAGACGTTCCGAACAACCAGCTGCGGCACATTCGCTTGGAAAATAATGACAACAAACCAGTTACCAATTCAAGGGACACTCAAGAAGTACCCCTAGAAAAAGCCAAGCAAGTGCTTAAAATAATTGCTACTTTCAAGCATACCACCTCAATCTTTGATGACTTTGCACATTATGAAAAGCGTCAAGAGGAGGAGGAAGCCATGCGTAGGGTAAGAGATCATACTTTTCCCTGGATTGGAAGCTTGATTATTAAAAATGGAGTTGCTTCTGATCTTAACTAATAGAAATTGATATTTAATACCACAGTAACCGGTTAAGGTGATAGTTATCAAATATTTTAGATGACAAGTTTGTTACTGTCTGCATTAAAATTTAAATATGCTAATTTTAATTTAGATCTGTATAAATAAACTGCAAGGCCAAAGATTTAATAGTATTTATGAGGTTTTATGCCTAGTATTTAAGTTGTAATAGACACTGAGGTATACACAAGGAAACAATTCCTTTACCAGCACTATTGCTGGTCAAAAAAACAATGCAAAATAAACATTTGTCAAAAAATCAATAAAATAGTTTTTGAACTATTTTCTCTGCCCCTATTTCATCAACAGCATTATAATTTGTATCCAAATTCATTGCAGACCAGGAATGGACAATCTACAGCTCAGCTAAAGCAATTAATAGAGTCTGAGTTCACACTGGCAGAATTCAGCAGGAAGTAAGGAAACAATATTGAGATGTTTAAGGCACCCATTTTCATCCTTTAAATGTCTTGAATTACACAGAATCTTGAGATTTAGTTTTGCAATTGGAAAGAAACAAAGAGTTATGGTGAAATCACACCTGTTGGAGGCAGTGTTTGTCAGTTAGAAAACTGTTCTCTGTCTTATTTTTTTCCATTCTTGGATTGTTTTGAGAAGGCTAAAGGAATCAAACTGGGTAAAGCAATAAACACCTTCTGATTTGGATCTAAAGCCTCTTAGCCATCTGAATTTAACTTGTACTTCCTTGGATTATCTGTAACTAAGGATGTTGCTTCAGACACATGCCTTATTATTATTTGTTTAATTTCTATACCGCCCCTCTCCACACGGACTCGGGGCGGTGTACAGCCAGTGCCTTATCAAAACACTGTCTTTGTGGAGACAAAAATACTTTATTTTTTGTAGTTTTAAAAAAGATTTGAACTTCTGCAATTTATTTGACAGTAAGCCACGACCATTTGAAAGGTTATTTTAAAAAATTCTTCTAACTTTTGTGGACAAAATTGCTTATTGCTTAGGTTTGACAGAAGCTAGATTTCTGGCACATACTAGGAGTAAAGGTGATTGAAGTCTTGTCTTGTGAAATGATCTGGGATAATTTTGAGTTTATGTTTCTGGGAAAGCAGTGTTCTGACCTAGGGTTCCCCAAAAAGATCCTAGTTTTAAATGAAGGGTATTAACTGTATTTTAATAGGATTCTAACAGATCCATATAAAGCCATATAATATATTAATTTTAAATTTTGTACACAATTATTTTAATTTGGCTGTAAACCACCCCAAGTCTACAGAGAGGGACAGTATAGAAATGCAAATGAATGAATGAATGAATGTACGAAGCAGAATCCTGGTCCTGACAAAACCCCTTTTTATTAAACAAACAGTGAATTCCTCTCATTCACCTTCAGTAAAGTCTTTCTGGGGAAAATTTAAGTCACAGACCTTATCTGGTTTGGAGAGCTGCAGGTTGATATCTTCAAAACTGGCCAAAGAGTCTCAGATAGTCACAAACCAGTTAGGCAAATTGATTGTCTCCTGCAAACTCCACACCCCTTTCTCTCCTCTTATTTCCTCAGGGAGGGGCCATTCATCATCCACCTGTGGCCTTACTTTCAAATTGACCCTTTTTCTTTAGTCTGGCAACTTTGCGCATGCGCACACTGGGAACAGTCTCCAGCTGTTGTCTGTCTCACTGATGTCTGACTCTGAAGGCAGCTGATAGCTGGAATACGGCCCTGACTCCCTCTCTGCCTCTGACCCAGAGCCTTCCCCAGACTCCAGGACTGGCCCATGTTCCTCCCCAACCTCCTCACTGTCCGAATCTGCTGCCAGGTCTGCTGGCTCATGCCAGGCCACAGCAAGCAGATAATCTACAGCAGGGTTGTGAAACTCAAGGTCTGGGGACTGGATGCAGTCCATGGGGCACTTAGATATGGCCCATGAGGCTGCCCTGGAAGCAGCAAAGGACCGGTCTGTGGTGCCTCTGCCAACGAAAACTGAACTTGAGAGGGCTGTGTGCGGCCATTTGTGAGGGTTGTAGGACGCCATTGCAGCCAAAAACTGAGCTCAAGAGCCCATTTTTGCTGGCAGAGAGCTCAGACCTCCATAGGCGCCCCTGACATGGGCGACGTTGAGCTGGCCATGACCACCCCGGCCCCCAAGGTCAAACACAATCCTAATGTGGCCCTCAGTGAAGTTGCGTTTCACACCCCTTCTCGACAGTGTTTTTTCCATCACTTTTCAGTAAAAACCCTGCTCCTGCTGGCTATGACTTCCTGTGAAATGGCAGAAGGTTGGATATGGCAGTAATCGGTAATTTCTGGATATGGTTGTAGCATACCTCCCGTTCAGGAAACATTGGCTCAATAAAACACTACCTATTTCCCCTCGGGAAAAAGTGGTGAACAGTTTCTCCAGAGAAAGTAGATTATTTATAACTTGTTAGTCAGGATTCAGTTTGTGTTATAGTAAGTAAATTGATTGGATATGCTTGCTGATGATCACTTTTAGAGTGAGTACAATTCTCTGAGTGGGAATTTTGGAGTTCTCATAGCTTCACAATTCTTGCTTGAAGAGCAAGTAGCAATGGTGACCTGGATTTGATCCAGAGCCCATGTGGCAGTACACCACATCCTTGTATGGTCTCTGCAGCATCCAAAAATCACATAAAAGCACACCCAATTCTTGTGCAGTTTCCAGAGACTGCAGAAGCTGTGAGAACGGGACAAGTTGTCATGTGGCTTCCAGATCATCTAGAAGTTGCCTTGTTCTTGTGGAGCCTCTGAAACTCATACAACAAAGGAGGCATGCTTGCTTGCAGTTTCTAGAGACTTCAGAGGCCATGTAAGAGCATGCTCTGAAACCGCTTCAAGAATAAAGTTGTGTAAGGTGTAACGATTACAGGTAGGCTACGTGGGCCTGTTACAAAAAGAGAATACCATCTCAATGTAAGAGGCAGATTTCGGGAAGAGTTAGGCTGCAGGGGCATCACACCCTTGCCCAAAACTTGCATGCCCTTGAGATAGGATGTAATATGTGGTCTTTTTGAGTGATAGTGGCAACACTAGGACTGAAGTTGAGACCTTAGTTGCTGACAGGTTGTTCAGGGTGGCCTAGATGGAGAGGTAGCCAGGTGGCAGGGGAATTGCAGTATCCCCATGATTATAAGGTCAGGCTCACTGACAAGCAACCAAATTTTGATCATGTCATTGCAGGGACACCTCAATGGTCATAACTTCAGACACAGTTTATAACTGTCCAGTGCTGTCACAATTTTGAGTGGCTCCTGAACCAACCATTCGTTAGAGAAGACTGATTTTCCCTTTGCATGGCTAAAGATCTGGGGTACTGATTTTTCTTGTCATCTGTCTTATCAAACCAGATGAAATACAATATATTCCCTCCCAGTCCCATTCCTATGTGACTATCACTTGATGGAGCCTTGGAAATAGGTGTCTTGAATAGCCAATCCCAGCCCATGCTGTGGAACTCCTTCCCAACAGAGATATGACCTGCTTTGTTTTAGAATCTTGAAAATATAGTTTAAATGTTTGCACATTTATGTTAATTGCTGTATTGTGAAATATTCCTTATAAAATGTGTCTTGGTAATGATAAACCAAAGCTTATATGTTCTTTCTTTGTAGAACAAGACTTAATATATTGCTTTTTGCAATGAAAGGTGAATAAAAGGTTGTTGTCCGTTAGGAATTTTGAATATAAGCCCTAGATAGGACTTTAACCTCCTTCATACTTTTCCCATTTGATATGCTTTTAAAAGCTTGGAAAATATTAGAATATCAGCAACAGAGAAATTGCTGAGAATACATAATGCTTTACCTACTGAAAGTCAGTTTACTACTGAAAAGTAGTGAAGTAGAAAAATAACAATAATATGTTAACCTGTTGAGAAATATTGTACTCATTAAGTGGAAAAATTAGTTTTAAGTTTGGAAATACTAAATAAGTATTTAACCAGAATAACGTCTCACAAAATTTAGTTAGCTATGTCTTTGGTCATTTTGGAAGGAAATCTGGAATATCAAACACTAGGTATTTTTTGAATGATAAGTATCGTTAGCTAAAAATAGTCACCGCAAGTGGAAATTCTGAAATAAACTATTTCCTTGTAATTATATTTGTCAGTGGAAAGGATTGATAGAAGCTGATTCACAAACTGATGTTTATTAATTGGAGTTATTTTAGAGAACACCAGCATCCACAGGGGAAGTGAGGGAGGTCAAGAATGGCAAGATAATACTAGTAGCAATGTGATAAAATCTCTACTTCTTTTGTATGTGTGTCAGAATTGTGTACATGACAAAGGGAGAGGGGCTTCAATTATCTTGTTGCAACTGCCATAAGGCCTTTTTTGATTTGGTCTCCTCATGGACACTGGTAATTGCAGATCACCATTGTAAAAGCCAACCACTGTTAAATTGATATTATTAATATTCTAAATGAACTAACAATATTAAATGTTTTATTCTTCCCCAAATTTTTAGAACAGCCTAATAAAGGCTTGAACTAAAATATTTTAACTAAATTGCTATTTTTCTTTAGACACTGTCCATATGTATTAGATGGAATATATACTGTATTATATTTGTTACTATAAATAAATATTTAGGTATTGAAGACCAAACCAGTCATGCCATCACATATTTGTTTTTGAAAAACTGTCATATATGGTTTATAGATAGCAGAAGCAGAACTTTTTGTAGTTGGTCCTGCTAAATACAGTGTTGTGACACCCCCCCCCCCCCCAAAAAAAAGTGAATCGAGATTTGACATACTGAATTAAAGGGGTCCTTGTACTGCCAGAGGAAATTCCTCATTATAGATAAGGAGTAGATCATTGATTATTTTTGTGGATTCCTTCTTCTCCATGTACCTTATTTTCATAGATGATCCCTGCATTTCCAGATTTTGGGAGGCTACAGGGGAAGGAGGTTGTTTTGCCTTCCAACTATGAGGTATTTCAGTTTGCAGATAAGTGCTCTGAATAATTTTGATGCATAATGAAAATAAGAATTCAGGGCTCTTAGAAAGTAAAATTGAAAAAGAAAGTTTGTGCAAATAGTTTTTCTGAATATGTGAATGAGGTGGGAGTTGCTTTTTCTCATTGTTTTGCTAACTAACAAAATGACCCTTTGGAATGAGAAGCTTTTTTATAGAATACCACCACCTTTTGAATCCCAATCTGTTAACACATATACCTTTTAATAAGCTTTTAAATTGCTATCTAAGAAAATATTTTATAATATCAGGTATCACCTGTATCTGTGTTACTGAGTAAAAAGTTAACAGCGCCTATCTATATATATAATTGAAAGAAACCAGAATTCATGATTGAAAAATGCTTAATAAAAATTGGTTTCAATTAGATACTTGGTTAACAGTTGCAACCTAGGCAACTTTTACTAAAAATTATATAATGACTATGTTTTACATTCAGTATGAGTAAATTATGCAATAAGTAGCATAGAATTTGGTTGTTTTCCTAAGCAGGCTGCGATGTCAATCATTGTTATTGGGTTCTGCTCCGCTGAACCAATCAGGACCGGACATGCACAATTTAAGTTCCTCCCCTTCTGGATAGCCCCGCTTTTTTTCCTTGGTCTCACCTCATGAGGACCTTAGTGCCGAGTCTCCAAAAAAAGAAAGTTTAGCGTTTTAAAACTTCTTCTCTCAACGGAACTTCGGAAGGCAGAATTTCATAGCGAAGGCAGCTGGATCGTTTCGGAAGCCGCGTGGAGAGCCGCTGCTTGCCGGTGAGGCTTGTGGTCATCGCGGGGCTCCACGTTTGGCCTCCGGTAGTCTCCGGTCTTGTTGGCTCTTGCAGTCTCTTTGTGGCCATCCTGAGAGGCCGGTGAAGCTGCAGCGAGCGTGGTAGCTTGGCTGGCATCGGGCCTACTGATCTCGGTGATCTTAGCCTTCTGCGGTTCCAGCAGTCTCTTCTTAATTGAGAGACTTCCCCTGGGGCTTGCTTCACCCATCTGAACCAGCGTTGTTCCTGCAGACTAGCCGGTTGTGGTGGTAAGCCCTTACTGTGACGACCCTTTATTATTATATTCTGGCCTTAGCAAAAGGGGGTTACTTTATAGGATTTAATTATTTTTTTCATTTCCCTCCTAGATCCTGGGCGGCCATTTTGAAGCCCGGATTTCCTTACAAAATGGCCACCATGCCTCGTGGTTCTAAACGGGGCCTTCCATCAGCTGAGACACAACCCCCATCCAAAAAGGCCAAGGTTTCTAAACAATCCAAGGCTTTGGCCAAGGCTGAGGCTAAGAGGAACAGGGTAATTGAAAGGGTCATTGCCAAAGTGAGGAAAACCGAGGCGGCTGGGCCTTCTTCCTCCCAGGGGCTCCAGGTTCCTTCCCAGTTACCTCCAGATTGGTCCCCTGACGGTTCCTCTGCTCCTTTATCAGATCCTTCTGCCATGCATTTGTTTTCTGATCAGGCTCCGGAATTACCTATTCCTTCTCCTGTTCCACCAGTGGTACCAGGACCTTCTGTTAGTCCGGCTCCTTTGCCTGTGGAGGGTCCTGCTGCTGGTAATTTGTTGGATCCTCCTTTGGCTCCAGCTCCTACTGATTTGCTATCTCTCGTGGAGCAGACCGTGGAAGCAGTCCTGGCTAGGAGTTCTCATAAGGGACGTACTGCCTCTTGGGTGTCTGATTTGTCGGTTTCTAACCCTCCTAATCCAGCTGTTTCTTCTTCTCATAGTTCTTCAGAAGAATCCCTGGAGGAAGGTGAATTTCCTAATCCAGATGAGTTGTCTGAGGATGAAGGCTTGGCTCCTGATCCTCTGGCTTTAGTGGGACTGTTCAATCCCCAACATTTTTGGTCACTTCTCCACAAGGCCAAACGGGTCACAGGTATGGGTCTTTTTGCATCTACATCTTCTGCAGCTACCACCTCTACCTTGGATCAGCCCTCAGATCCTTCTTCTAAGGAGGCTATTTCTGATGAGGCAGTTCCCCTCTTTGGGGAGCCTTCCACAGCATTGCTGAGGTCCCTATGCCTTCCTTTTTCAAGAAGGTTATCCTTTGCCAGTGGACCTCTCCTTCTTCTGCTCCAGCTTCTACTAGCTTGGACAAATGCTTGTATAATCTGGCGGCCCATTCTTCTTAGCTGTTTCAACCCCCTTCGGTTGATTCTCCTGTGGCAACTCTAATTTCTCCTGCAGCTGAGACAGGGAATCCTGAAGATTACCTCCATCCTGATGAGAAGAGATCCGAGCAATCTCTTCTCAAAACTCATCATTCTTCAGCCTGGGCTATTGTGTCTGCTTCGGCTGCCTCATTTTTCAATAGGGGTGCCCTCATGTGGCTAAAGCAGTTACAACGACGCTTGCCCTCTTCAGATGCCAAATCCCGCCAGGATCTTAACAAGATTATGAATTCCCTGCAGTTTTCAGCTGATTCCTCTCTCAATGCTGCTAGGTTCGCGACTAAGGCCATGGGTACTACTATCATCACCAGACGCTTACTCTGGCTACTCAATTGGCAGGGCGATGCTAGGAATAAGTGGAAGTTAGCTTCTTCGCCAGTCAGTGGGAAGAATCTTTATCAGATGCTTGGGTTTGCAAAACCATTCGTTGGGTCCTATCCCTTGAATTTCGGTCTCTTCCTCCAACCTGGTTTGTCAGGTGTCCTCTCTCCAAGGACCCGTCTCGCAGGCTTCTGGTGCAGGAGGTGATTCAACATCTCCTTTCTATCAGGGCCATCCAACAGGTTCCCTTCCCTCAGCGCCACAGGGGCTTCTACTCCTGGC
>JANHFP010001429.1:285671-297901 GCA_032468135.1 Calamaria suluensis
ACTCTGGGAGTTGAAGTCCACAAATCTTAAAGTTGCCAAGGTTGGAGACTCCTGGTCTACTACATTTTTGTTAGATTTATATCTCACCATTTTTTCTAGGAGTAAATAACAGCACATATAATTATTTCACCTCTAATTTTTTTTTACAAGTTGCAATAATAAGTTGGCCTGAGAGAGGGAGAATAATTTGCACAAAGTCATCCAGAGAATTTTCAGGGCAATGGCGAACCTAAAGCCCAGTTGTAGCCCAACTAAGGTATAATGATATTGAATACATATAACGGAACACATTTTAAAACACACGAAATAGAGAATATTTCACTGATTGATAACAACTTGAATATTGAAACTACTTTAGCAACTGTCTATGGAATATTGCAATACATGGCTGCTGATGAATAAAAAATATACAACACTTTTTATTCCTTACATTTTGAGGGTTATTTTCTGATGGTGTCTGGAATAGTACATTTTAAACAAAGTAAGTGTTTATATAGTGTGCGATCTAAAAAAGGAGGTAATAAAAATATAGCCATTTTGAATGGAAGTTTTTACTCTGTACCTCTATCTATTATATATATATAGTTTAAATTAGAATTCCAGCATCGCCTTCCATAAACCGGATGTACAGAACTGGTAAAACAAACCTTCAGTGAGAAAATTTCTCAGTGTATAGCTTTGCACTGCATACGAAAAATGATGAAGGAATTATAAATAGGATACTTCTCATGCATAGTGATTTCACTTCAGATGTGTAAAATCAAGTTTTAGAGGGAGGAGGAGGAGAAGAAGAAGAAAAGGAAGAAGAAATAATATGATATCTTTCCTTTTCTACTCTTCATGCACTGGTGCTTTGCTTGTACTGATGATTGAGATCATTTGCGCCATCAATCTCATGTGATGCAGATGGGAAACTGATATGTACATGATGTCAGCAAACAGAGAATATAAATGACCAATGAAAGATATTACGCAAGGAGTCCTAACTGATGGAGAGCAAATAAAAGAAAGCAAATGTAATATTCCCTATCCCCCATCTCTGAGCAGTCTGCTAGACAAATTCAGGACAGCCTCCTTGGAGAGAGAGGGAGGTGGAATCAAGCCATTCAAGATTACCCTACTTACAATTGACTAAGAGATTACCTTCCTTGACAATGAAATACAATAGCAGCACTGATCTGAAACTGAATTCTTCTCTTGGCATGCCTTAATTTTATTTTGAGACCTTTTCTGAGCTAGTGACGAGTTGATTAAAGAGGAATTGTCTCTCCCACCCCTTCCTTTCTCTCTCTCTCTCACTCACACACACACACAGACTTGATTGCAAGCATGTGAAACAAGGAATAAAGATGCTGTAGGCAATCTTTTCCGAGCTTCAAATTGCCGAGCTACTTGTGTTTATTTCATTTGCCCACACTGTTAATATTTTAAAATAGCAGATTACAAAAAGAACAAGGATGATGGGGTGAGTGTGCCTGCATGGCTGTTTCATCTGCTTGTAGAGTCTTTGAAGTCTATTCACATATTATTGCCAGCATCAGTTTCCTGGGAATCAGTAAAGGGTACAAATTACAATGGCCATTGCAAACAATACTACGAAAAGTAATACATCTATTAACTTCACCACCACCATCAGCACTACTAATACCATCATAATTACCATCACATCTGGAGTCCACATTTTAAAGAAATGAAATCTAAAATGCCTTCCAGATAATCAAGCTTCTGGAAGGTCATGAAAAGGAAATCGCCCTTATATTTATTCCAGAGTAGAGGAATCCTCATAGAGAATGGCTCCTTTCAGAACTCTCATACTACCTCTTGGTAATTGGGCATTTCCTATTTGTGTTCCTAGAATTATATGGGATAAGTAGCCTCATAGATACAGTCACAGAGGGCTTGTAGGTCCCTCACTGAACTCAAAAGCACCCCAATAGTTACTGAGCCTCCTGATACAAAAATACTACTACACCATCCTTATCTTGCAGTTCCACTTATTTTTTTTTCTTTCCAAGTCTCCATGATGTTGCTTTCATCTCCTTCTCAGTATACAAGTGACATAGCCTTAAGCTACAGTCCTAGGTTTAAGGGTTCAGCTAATGTAAATTAATCTCTGGGTTTTGCTTGTGGACTGTGATTGTGAAATCAGAGGCAAATGTAAAGCATCTGGCAGACCATGGGGCTTGAGATGGATCTACTCACTTATTCCTTGTGAGATTCCTTGCCATTAGAATGACCTGGGAAGCTTCCAGGCATATAAAATCTCATTCATCTATGAATTTGTGGGTATTTTCAGGTGTCACAGAAACTACAATTGTGAAAGCACTAACATAATTAAGTCCAAAGAAAAGAAAAGAAAACAGCCATCTTACTCTACTATTGATAAACAAAGAGCTGAGGAGGTGGGATCTTCCCCATTTGAAGTAAGACAATAAATTGGTACAGCTTGAGTGAAAACAAAGTGGGAAGTTGGAGGAAAAGAAAGCAGTAGGTGGTGGAAGAAGGCACAAGAGAAGGAAGTCCCATTTCATCAGCTTGTCCTACCTGGTCAGTCAGGGAAGGTATGTTGAAGATCCTGTCAGCCAAAGAATTCTGATTGGTGGGATCAAGGAAGACATTTCTGAGCTGTTGCCCTCACCCTGTGGAACACTCCCCCCCCCCCACAGTGGTAAGGTGGGCCTCCACTTTTCTCACCTTCTGGAAGGCATGAAAACATAGCTCTATGGCAGGGGTCTCCAACCTTGGCAACTTTAAAACTGGCGACTTCAACTCCCAGAATTCCCCAGCCAGCAAAGCTTAAAGTTGTCAAGGCTGGAGACCCCTGCTCCATGGCCTTGTTTGGGGCACACAGAGAAAAAAAAACCCTTCTCCATCTTTTAATTAATTTTAACATTGTTTACTTCTTTAAAATTTTATCTACGATTTTTATTTTTACACTTTCCAGAATCACTGTGTGAAGGAAAAAGGCCGTTTTAAAATTGGGGGAAAAACAGTCTTTGCAGAAAGCTTGGAATGGGTCGTATGTGAGGCAAATTTATACCTATGGTTCTGCCATTATTTTCTTTAATTATTTTTACATGTTGTTTTTATATTCATGTAAGCCACCTTCAGTCACCATCAGTTGTTAAAAAAATTGGAGTCCACCGCTGATTCTATGGGAAAATAGAAGTTAGCTTAAATGGCTGACCAGTATGGCTGTGCTGGAATAGACTAAAAGAGAAGTTTATTATTCCATTAGCTCACATTACAGAAAAATTAAAAGAGACTTGGGGAAATGACTGTTGCCTCCAATAATGTTAACTTTGCTACTCCGAAAGAATTTAAATAGGCATGCAGTTTAATGAAATGATAAAATTCCTTGGCTAGCAATTCAAGTCAATATCAGAGAGTCCATAATATATTAGTTACGTTGGCCCCCAGAATTCCCACTAGGTAGGAGTAAAATTTCAAAAGTGTATATTAACACAATCAGCAGCAGGACTCAGCAATACAAAGCATTTTAAGCCATCAGACTGACTAGATTCATTGCTTTGAAGCAGGTCAACACTTTGATTTACAAATATGCATTGATGGGGTGATTACCATACCATTGAATTTTATTGTTGCATTGGCTTTGCCTGTCACTCCTGTACAATGCTGTGAAGTGATTGTGTGAAACAGTGAATAAATTAGTAATAAATAAATAATATTTTGCCAAATTGGAGAAGTCCTTTTAACTTTAGCTTTAGTATTTACTGGTCCAGATTCTATTCTGCTCTGTTCTGTTCTCCACTCCACTCCGCTCCTCTCTGCTCTTCCCCTCCCCTCCCCGCCTCCCTCTCTGTCTCTCCCTCTCTGTCTCTCTCCTTCCTTTTTCCTAAGCATATATTTACTTATAACCCCTCACTAAAGTTAGCATGTAGCAGAAGACTAAATGCTTTCATTTTTTCTTGCATCATTCTCAGGGAAAATTGTATGAAATTTCATTTTATAGCCTGCACATGGAAATGTTTGTGGCAGAATAACAGCATCACTTGGTCACTCTAATAGTTAGACTGACAAAGAGGATAGGATTTGCTCTGGTCATATTGTTTTGTATAGTTTACCTCTCATTTGAAGCTGCAAACATTGCCCTTATTAAATGAAAGGAGCAGATAGTGCCTTACATGTTTGCCAACATAAGCAAGATCAAATGATTGCTCATTAGGAAGACACCCAATTATTTATCTCTCTTTTTTTTACTAATTAGGAAAATAATGTCAGCTTTATGATTCCTTTGCAAAGGTTTATGACCTATTATCAGGCACCTGCACAGAAACACTGCTGATCAAAACCCAGGATTTTATTTTAATTCTGGAGTCATGGAACTGGAGGATCTCTGATCATTTTTATGAATATTTCTTTGCTCCTGTCTCATTTCTCTACTTGGGGAAGAGACAAAATCTGACATTTTAAAACAAAATTCATTTTGTTTTCTTCATATTTCGCTGATGAAGTTTTATTTGGAAGTTTGAATGTGACAACTTATTTAAATCTTGGAAGAGCTCCTAAAGTTAAGATGAAGTAGTTAAATCATATGTCTGCTTTATTTCACTGCTTAGAACAGAGGTCTTCCAACTTCAACTCCCACAATTCTCTGGGAATTCTGGAAGTTGAAATCCCCAAGTCTTAAAGCTGCCAAGTTGGAAGACTTCTGCCCAGGGGTGAAATCTAAAAAATGTTGCCACTAGTTCTTTGGGTGTGGCTTGGTGTGGCTTGGTGGGAGTGGCCAAGTTGACGTCATGCATGTCACTCACTCACGTCATTCTGCCCAAGCTAATTTTGAAGCATTCTCTTGCCACACTCTCCAGCCTGGAGGGCTGTGCATCCCCCCACTAATCCTCTTTACAAACCGCCTGCCTTGTTTCTGCAAAGGCAGACCTCCCCTGCAGGGTGATCCAAAGAGGGGAGGGGAATATTGCAGAAAAAGGCAGCGCAGAAGGCAGGCAAGCATGGCAGGTCCGCGGATCGGTTTGGGGGTGTGGCCAGCCAGCGATCGCTACTGGTTCTGTGAACCAGCCCCATCTCCGCTACCAGTTCTACCGAACCGGCCAGAACCGGTAGCATTTCACCCCTGCTTCTGCCTTAGAAGCATGGAGGCAAAGCAGTTTCACAAGGGTGTTTGCTCAAAGGATCATTAAAACAATGTAGGGTGTTTGTTTTTTTTTAAAATGGAGATTGTGAAGAATGATGCAGCTGATGTTTTTTTTTCCCTTTCTGTTCCATTCTATCACTCAGAAGATTTTCTAGTTACAGGTATTCTTTACTTCCAACCAGTTGCTTAGTGACTATTGAAAGTTACGACAGATTTACGTTGGAGCACTTATAACCCAGTTTCTAAGTTCCAAAAGCAACAGTCTTCTACAGTCACATGACCACATGTCAGGTGTTCAGCAACGAGCTCACATTTATGGCTGTTTGCAGAATCCCGTGGTCACATGACCACATTGGACACCATTTTTGCTGAAATCTGGCATTTACTTCCAGATTTTGACAAAACTGGTCCATAGCAAATAATTGGTTCACTGAACAACTGCACATTTGCTTAACGGCTGTCACAAAAAAGGTTGTGAAATTGGATGTTTGACCTGTTTTATGACTGTCATGACTTACAACCATAATGGACAGGTTCTGTAAGGACATAAATCAAGGACTACCTTTACCCACAGTATCCTGTCTAAAAAAGACCTATTTTTCTTGTAATGTGTTTCCCTGGGACTTTAATGAGCAGTCTGGGAGACTGCATCCTGAGTGAAAGATGATAGGAAAGCAGGACATTCATACATATCCCATAATTATATTATATGTAAGTAAGTGTAAAAACAATATGTGCAACCCGGGGGAAATATACTGAAATTCTCTCTTTATTAAAATACAAAATGTTGTCTTATTAACTGGAAGAGAACTGTAAAAACAGTGTAAGAGAATATTTTCATGAGGTGCTAATCAAAGCCTCAAGTTTGCGAATTAACAGCAAGATTTTAAGTGAAAATCAAAAAGTTAAAGGTGTTGATATCTAACTAAATGAAAATAGAAAACAATCCCATTGCATGTTTCTACAACAGGAACCCAATATCCAGAAAAGCAAGTTAATTTCAAGATTCAAAGTAGATGGCTAGATACAGTTATACAACACAACAAGAGCTGTAACACTCCCATTGCTATATACTGACAGGCTAGCTAAATATTAGTGTAGTGCTACCAGTGAGATTACATTGTCCATCATATTAAAGGATCAGAAAGAAACATACGATATCACAAGATATCTATAATCACAAGTCACAAGATATCTATAATGCTGCATTTCTGCATTCCACAGCTGTTCCATCACATGGTATCCACTTCACTAAAATACTCACTTCACTTTATTTTGTCCTTATCCCCATGCCTGGATCATTTACCTTTAGAGCTGCACATGTGTATATGTGTATATATGTATATGTGTATACATGCACAGTGTGTGCATGTGTTATGATGTAATGTAATGTGATGTAATGTAATGTAATGTAATGTAATATACAATACAATACAATTAAATGCAATACAATTAAATACAATACAATACAACAATGTATTTGAACTTGGAATGCTGCTTTGGAAAAAGGGATTGTTTTAGTGGGGAAAATAGACAGAGGAAGGAGTATTATGACTATTGGCTGCCTTACGCCTTCATTTATAAAGTAATAAAGGGATAAAATTCAATTAATCCAACTAACTAACTAACTAACTAACTAACTAACTAACTAACTAACTAACTAACTAACTAACTAACTAACTAACTAACTAACCACTCTATTAAAGGAATTGTTCTCTGGTTCACTCACAGGATTTTATTGCTTTTGATCAATAGAAGAAATATTGCAAGGTCTCAATGCAAGCTCTGCCTCTTTCAGAGGTGGGGCGACATTGCAATGCATGTAGAAAAGCTACAACATGGCATCCCCTCACTCTGTTTGCTATTAATGTCCTCTGAAAAGGCATCAATGGCACTATATATATTTCTTATTTTATATCAAATCAGAAAAGATCTGATTTTTTGGGGATCACTTTCAGGATGCTACCTCCCCGATAGGCTTACCTACCACTGTCAAATCTGAAAATAAGTTAAAAACATGTGTTAAATGGCTTGTGACTAATGTATTGCCCTTTTAAATAACCGAGTTTACCTCCATTTGAATGAATTGAATATTACCTGTCAAATGGAACTACAGTGTTCATTTTCATTGCATGTGGGCTAAAACCCATTAGTTTTCTTACAGTGCTTTTACACTTATTGTCTTAGCTGTTCCACCAGCACTTCCAATACCAGAGTCTGTGCTGCACTGTTAATTTAAATTAAACTTAGTTTAAATAATTAGACCAGGTTTGTTCTATATAGAGTTATGATATCATAAACCACTTCTGGCTGTGAAGCCACTATGAAGCCACCACTAAACTAGGAAGATAAGAAAGGAAAGAGAGTATAAGGATGTGGCATTACATCCATTGCAAACAGAAAGGTTGTATCTACTCACTGATTATTCAACTCTATCAAATTTTATGCAAATTGTAATACAACATTACAAAAAACCCATGCTTTGAACAAACACTCAAAATATTTTATTTATTTTTTCCTTAATAAATAAAAATGGAATTACAGATATTACTTAATTTATTATTTCATGGGAAAAATTTCTGGATACTGTATAAAAAGTTAGTGTGAAAGTGTTGAACTGCAAACATGGGATAGCTGTGACTTTATTCATTATTCTCTTATCTTTCCGACTCTCAAAATAGTAGAAGACAGCACAGTATGGGACCTTAGAGATAGGCTTAAATAACTCAGGATTTTCTATGGAAGAGCTCCTTTAGCCTAGAGGAAGAGCTCTTGCTTCACAATCAGCAGGTTGTGAGTTCTATCCTGGTAGAAGCAGGTGTAGGGTTTTATGCTTGGGCAGGAGATTGGACTAGATGACCTTCAATGCCCCTTCCAGCGCTGCTAATGAATCCCTGTGTTATTTCCTAAATTAAGCTTGGTTTATTTATTTATTTTTTTAAAAAAGCCCTAGCCTCAAGAATACTTTCAGATAAAAGTTTTATTCCTAACTTTCTCTCTCCAGGCAATTTTTCTGCTTTATCAAGTTGTCTGATTTTTTTCAGTGGTAATATCAGGGGTAAAATCCAGCAGGTTCTGGAAAACTAACAGCGGAAATTTTGAGTAGTTTGGAAAACAGGCTAATACCACCTCTGGCTGGCGTCAGAGTGGGGTGGGAATGGAAATTTTGCAGTATCCTTCCCCTGCCATGCCCACCAAGCCATGCCCACAAAACCAGTAGTAAAAAAATTGGATTTAACCACTGAATAACATATTCTGTTTTTTGTAAACCACTTTCGCCCTTTCCTATGCTGGCCTGCTCCATTTGGAAGGCTTACCGCTAGATTATCAGCGGCTTTGATTCATTTCCTATGAACCAGTTGATCAATAACCACAGTTTGGGGGAATCAGAGTGCTTGCTTATTTTTATAAATGCAACCAAAAAGACAAAAATATGCTTTGGTTTCTGGTTGTTTTCGTTAGTTTGTATATTGATCTCTATGAAGCAGTAGGAAAAGGATGCAAGTTGATACAGCAGGCCAAAATTACTTCTTATAAAGACAATGGCCCTCCATGTAACTGACAACATTTGGTTTAATTCACACTGTCATTGGTCCTTTAGTGGCTTTGGGACTGTTGTGTTGAGCTTCATAGTATAACACAAATAACCACTAGTGCAGTGATGGCGAACCTATGACAGAGCCATATTGGTCAGTACAACTGCACAGCTGAAATATGGCCCATTTGACAAGTTCCGCTTCTGGTTCAAAAACAGGCTGGTTTTGACCTCCGGAGGGATAGAAAGGCCCATTTTTAGTCCTCTTCTGACTCCTAGAGAGGCCCTGGAGACAGTAGAGACTGAAAAATGGGCCTACCTGGCACACTCTAACATCAGGTGCCAAAAGCAGGGGGGGGGAGGGACGCATGCACGTGTGTGTGTGAATAGCATTATGGGTGTTGGCATGCAGGCGCCCGCCCTGGTGCTCCCCCCTCCACTTTTGCCATGTGATGGGAAAATGGTTTGCCATCACTACACTAGTGCATGTCCCAAATACAGCAATAAGAAGCACCTGCTAGATGTAGAAAAGCTGTCATTCCCTGGGCAAGCAAGGTCACTTTAAGGACAGTGCAGCACAATATAAATAGCATGACAATCTTTCTTCAGCCAGGATGATATAATACTGGCAAAATGATGGTACATAAAAGGATCTATTTCAGAAGACTATAAAGGAATGTAATTTAATTTCAAGCATTGCACTATTTTGCAAAAAAGCTATCAATAGCAAGATAACTTCCCCGTTACATTTAAGTAACAGGAAAGGATCTCTGCCTACAATAATTATTGGAATAAAGCTGAGTATAAATTAGCCCATAAATGATATTCACATATCAAGTAGGAGTTGTTCTGTTTGGACAGTAACAGGATACAGTCCAAAAACCTCAGTAGTTGTATTCTATCCTTTTAGTTCTATTTTGAGTCTTTTTTCAGATCTACACTGCAAGTTAAAAGCAACAGACTGCAACTTAGTGGTTTACAGGGTTGAAATGCTATTAAGGGTGCTTCTACATAGCCATTTTCTTTTCACTGTCCTGCAGCTCAAACTGACCAGCTTCAAAATGCTGAGACAAGGCTCTGACAGCAAAACTTTAAAAGGGGGAGGGAGGAGCCATAACTTGAAATAAATGGAATGTTTGTCTCAGCAAAGGATTTATCCTCAATCTCTTAAGAGCTTCGGCACATCAAGAAAAAGTGTTAAGTTGTGGGTTTAATCAGGACAGGACGCAGGTGAAGGATAACATACTTTAATTGAAGCTCAGTAACTCTGCAAGTAGCAGCTGCTGCAAATCTCTTTTATAGCAAAACTTCCCGCGGTTTCCCACCAATCATTGCAACAATGTTAGCCCGCCAAAATGTATCAGAGATAATTACTTCCTAACAGTCATTTACTACGTAACAGATTTTGTACCAGGATTTTGGGCTGAATTACCTCCAAGCTCCCTTCCAATCATTACATTCTTTGATTCTCTGGAGATGATATATCTGTGTAGGTCAGAGCTATCTACTTTAAACAATACAGTTAAAAGATAAACAGCAGTAGATGCAAGCATTTCTAATGCTGCTGGTCATATTGTTTAAATTATTGAAGGGACTAATTGTTTTAAATTATCTACTTTAACTGACAGGAACTCTTCTGAGTTCCAGGTAAAACCTTTTCAGAATCTATTAGGGGATAGTGGTATATAAAATGTTCTGTTCTATGGATAGGGTGTTAAAAATGTTATTTTTCCTTCAGATTGCATCAGTCTGGCTGTCCTGGCAGCAGCTTAATAGTTTTATGGAGTAAATCTTCTAGAATGAAGACGTGGTTAGTGCTGACCCGTTCAATTAGGAACTGGACCCCAAGATTTATTTTCAGGAAATGACTGAACTACTCAGGCATGTGGTTGAGCTGACCTTTCCAATATCCTCTGGAATAGTCTACCCATTAAATAGAACACTTCCATACAGATACCCATATCAGTTCCCTTTAACTTAAATATCAGAGCCAAAATCTGTTACTTTTGTTGTGTTAAGATTTGAAAGCCTTACCAACCAGTAGCAAATTGCTAATTTCTTTTCTCCATAATAAAAACAAATTACACTATCTAAAAAGATGACAAATATTATGTATAAGGAATATTAATTTACTTTTCTTCTTTAGAATAATCAGCTACTGTAAAATGGGCTGATAATACAATATACTATTGTAGATACTGGTCAGTAGTTATCTTTGCTTCCTTCTGGTTCCTGTAACAAGGACTAGCTGAGCTGATAATAAGGGCTTTTCTTCACCTTTAAGGAAGGTGATCTACTGTGTGTTATCAACTATGACTATTAAGATGTCCTCCTCTACAGGTAATGAAAATCATGAATGTTGCTTTTCTCAGTTACAAGGCTCAATCAAAGGTCAAAGAAGATGTTATTCTAATTAGGTAATTAGTATTTATGTAATATAATATAAAAAAGGGATGCGGTGGCTCAGCAGGTAAGACAGCTGAATTGCTGTCGATCGGCAGGTCGGCAGGTCAGTGGTTCGAATCCCTAGTGCAGCGCAAAGGGGTGAACTCCTGTTACTTGCCCCAGCTTCTGCAAACCTAGCAGTTTTGAAAGTATGTAAAAATGCAAGTAGAAAAAATAGGGACCACTTTTGGTGGGAATGTAACAGCGTTCCGTGCACCTTTGTCATTTAGTCATGCCGGCCACTTGAACATGAAGACATCTTCAGACAGTGCTGGCTCTTTGGCTTTGAAACAGAGATGAGTACCACCCTCTAGAGTCAGAAACGACTAGCACATATGTGCAAGGGAAGCCTTTACCTTTACCTTAATATAATACTAAATGAACATTTCAGAGTATACATTTATTTGATCTTCCATTGCACGAAATTACTGGTACAATAATTCTCAGCATTAAGCAACATGAGATGGCATTAATTTAATAAATTGTTAATAAATTCAGAGTTATCATTGTTATAAATCAACATTTATTCTCAGAATTTGTGGGCTTTTTAGTCTCATATGCTAAATCAATTTAGCTAGTTTGTCCAATCCAGGTAGCTTTACTGTTCTGAATTACCTAGCAAAATCCTTCATTACGTTCCCTGCTTATTAGCTATATTTTCCCAGGGTTGGGCTGGTGGGAAGGCCCTCAGACATTTGTGGCCAATACCTGATGACAAATCTGGTCCATATGCTGCAGATAAGACTCTTTTTACCAGTCATAGTGTTGAAGGTTGATTTGGAAGTTAGAAAAGTTATTATTAGATAACCTTTATGCTGCTTCTTTGGCTAAGAGGCTCCACTTTGTACTTCACACATAGCAGGAAGTGGATTTTGCCTTGTTGTTGTTAGTTGCAAAGTCCTGTCCGACCCAATGGACAACGTTCCTCCAGGCCCTCCTGTTCTCCACCACCTGGAGTCCACCCAAGCTCATGCCCACTGCTTCAGTGACTCCATCCAGCCACCTTGTTCTCTATCGTCCCCTTCTTCTTTGGCCCTCAATCTTTCCCAGCATCAGACTGTTCTCCAGTGAGTCCTTCCTTCTTATTAGGTGGCCAAAGTATTTGAGTTTCATCTTTAGGATCTGGCCTTCTAAAGA
>JANHFP010001431.1:29332-39965 GCA_032468135.1 Calamaria suluensis
TGCAGCCTAGGATTGTCACTTACATTGGCTTTTCTTGGGAGAATATATAAATGCATTCAATTTTGAAATATTCCAAAAGTTAGTCGTAGTAATGTATTTCTCTCTACTTTTTAAGAGAGATAGAGATTTCAAATAGAGATTTCTCAGCAATTTATGGAATAAAATGTCTGATTGCTTTCAATTTGATGGCTCTCCTTTTACCCTCCTTTTCTTTTTCTTTTTCATTTTCCTAATGCTGTGATGCACGCAGAGCATTAGCTGAGGAGGGGAAGCAAAAAAAAGTTTTACTGAAATGTTACATCTGAAAATGGCTCATTCCTAAACTGTACATGGATTTTTAGCTTTCACTCTAGAATTATACATAATATCCACAGTTGCGATAGGGGAGTAAATAAAGAATTATTTAATATATGACTATATAGATTGGGGATTAGGATAACATCCTTCAAATGAAGTCATTCCCTGTAACTCTGTGGAGGGTTTCCTTGGCAACAATAACAAAAATGGTTTGTCATTGCCTTCTGGGATTTTGTTTCTTTTTTCTTTATTACCCAGTTTTATATGTAGATCTAAGATTTTCCTGGTGGCTTCTCACTCAGTCAAATCTGACTCAGCTTAGTTTTTTTTCAGGGTCAGTTAAATGCTGTCCCTTGTTCCACCTAGGAAACACAGTCTCCGACTCGCACCACACAAAAAAAGAGTCAGCAAACTGTGAGAAGTGATCAGAGCTTTACTTTTGCTGTGCAGCAAGCCGCTGACAAGTGGAGTTAACAAAGAGGAATGAAGCCAGTGTCAGAAACAGACAGGAACGCCCGCTTGAAATAGCCGCCCCAAAGATAGGCAGCCAATCAGCCTCTGTCTCCAGCATGTGTGCATTGATGGTTGGCTGTGGCGTGGATGAATAATGTAACCCTCTTCTGAAAACATCCAGAGCCAACGCAGCGGATAGTAACATATGCAAGGAAACCCAAAACACCCCCATAAACCCCACAATCCCCTCACCACGTGTGCTTCTCGGCCGAACACCCACCCCCAAGGTGCTCTTCCAGCTGCTTGATATCTGTCGAGGTGAGTGGATCTCAACACACAGAAACACGTAGAAGACAAAACTAATCTTCCCCATTTCACACATGCATTCACCCACTTAACTCTGATTCCTATTTTCTCTATTTTTATTTATTTAATAGATGAAATGTCCTCTCTTTGGGGGAGACCTCTAGGACAGGGGTCCCAAATCCCCATTCACGGTCGAGTGCCGGGACACAGCCCGTTCGGAACCAAGCTGCAGAAGTGGTGGGTGAGCATATGTGCATGTAAAACTGCATCATGTGAAAGCATCATGCACACGTGAAAGCATCCCCTCTGCCCCCAGCTGCTTCTGGTGACCCACTGAGCCAGAAAGATTGGTGACCGCTGCTCTAGAATGCTCATATCATCTCAAGACATATCAGCTGTGACTTGGGAGGCACAGAATAGATGGGGGACGGGGCCAGTCAGAATTTTTACTACCGGTTCTCTGAACTACTAAAAATTTCTGCTATTGTTCCTCCAGAACTGGTCAGAACCTGCTGAAACCCACCTCTGGTCATGTGATCAAAATTCAGATGCTTGGCAACTGGCATTTATCTATGACAGCTGAACTGTCCGAGGGTCATGTGAATGCCATTTGTCACCTTCCCAGCCAGCTTCCAACAACCAAAGCCAATGTGGGAAGCCAGATTCATTAATGACTTCATGGTTTACTTAACAACTATAGTGATTCATTTAACAACAGTGGCAAGAAAGGTCTTAAATTGGGCAAATCTCACTTAACAACTGCCTTGTTTAGGAATGGAAATTCTGGGCTCAGCTTTGGTCATAAGTCAAGGACCATTGTATTAAAACTTACATTACATGATTCAAAGACATTGAATATAAGAATTGATATGTCTTTAAAATATTTTATGACTAAGTTATGCTAGGAAGCTATATTTTGAGAAATGTTCCAAATATTATATTTTGTATGGAGACACACACAGCAGCTTGTGGTTATCAGGAAAACATTTATCTTCTCTTTTCTCTTCTGTTCCTTCCCCTCCTCTCCCCTCTTCTCTCTTCTTTTTTTTTCTTTTTTCTTCTTTTGACAAATAAGAATGTCTTAACTCACAGAATTTGACTATTGCTATAGCGTAATCTTTTTTTTACAGTTCCTCTTGTCAATAGTACTTTTTAAGTATTTACTTGAATGTGTTTTAAGGTTAAATTACAGGCCATTCATATTTAAGGCAGACTTAATAGAAAAAGATGCTTATAAACTCCAAACATCTTTGTCACTGATATAAGAGACAATTTCTTTATTAGTGCAGGGAGATAGTTCTGACTGTTCCATGTTGTCTTATTTATCTCTGTTACACTGATGAATTTATTTCATTGACAATGCTTTGTCTGAACAATGAGGAGTAGGATGAGATGGCCTGATGGTCAAAATGGAATATTTAAATTTTATTTCAATTACAGCACAGCTTAGGTTTAAGATTTACTTTCAGAAGATCCATGACAGACAGATTTTCTGTTGTAATTTGTATATGTGGCATTTTTTCAGCTGTGTTCAGAACCTAATTATCATATTACTTTCTCTTTCTCCATAGCACTTAGTTTATAACATGATGGAACAATCCCTCAGTGACATATCCATTTTACACCTCACACCATTAATTCTTGTAATGTAACTAAAATATATCATTAACACTTTTAAAGCCAAACCAAGGAATAGAAAAAATGTGATTTTTTTTCCAGTAGCATATGAACATGTAATCTTCAAGTTACAAATGTAATGGAGCCTGCCAATTACATTTATAACCTGAGAATTCTTGGAATGAATCATGTAACTTGAACAAGATTTGCTAAGTGAATGTGAGGGTCATTAAGTGCACTAGGTATCTCAGGGTAGGGAAGACCATGGGAAGCCTAGTGTTTCTGATCACTCAAGGCCTCTCCCAACCCACTGAGATATATCAAGCTTCCCTCCCATCCTGCCTACCCGGGACACTTACTTTACGTAGATCTCAATGATAAAGGCTGCCTCCTCTACAACCTCTCTGCTGTGGTTTTGCCTTGAGCAAAGGCTTGCTGAGACCTGCAGGGATGAAAGATTGTGGTCCTCTTTGCAAAAAGCCTTTGTCACTATGAACAGAGGCCAGGAGGGGTGCACAGTTCCCCCTGGGCATCTGTTTATGGTGGAAAAGGCCTTTCCTCAAGAAAATGTATCCAAGAAGAAATGTGTCATTTTAACGTTAACCTTGTGAAAAAAGGCAACTGAAGAAAACAAAGGGATTATCTGAGCAAAATGCAAGCTCATAAACACAAGATAGACGGTTGTCTATTAAAATGTGAAGATGGCTGTGTGTGTAAAAAAACAAAACAGGAAATGTTAGAAATAATTGAAAAATTCTATTTAGAGCTATACAAAGATCAAGATCACTCAAAAGTAACAACACCCAGAAAAGGGGAAATCCAGATATACTAGTAGAGGAAGTATCAAGTGCTATAAAATCAATTAAAAATGGCAAAGCTTCAGGAAATGACTGTGTTACAGTTGAAATGCTGAAAGCTGATGGTCACCACTTACACAAGATTCTAGCAAAACTATTATGTGAGATGCCTCAGAGAAGAAAAAAGGGTTGTTGATGTTAAGGGGTTTCAGTGGTGGTATAGGTTGCTGGGAATGGTTACTGAGAACTGAGTAACAGACACAACACAGTTTGTATTAAAACTAGAAGTATATTAACAGCAAATTATTTACATAATACGCAAGCTATACATAAGCTTCCATAACTAACATAAACTACACATCAATGTACATTACATCATCGGTAAGAGAGTACACAAACCTTACATCAGGAACTGGGCATAGCTTAGGGAAACAAAGCTATCCTGTATGAGCCTAGCTACAGCATAGTCTGCCCAGCATGAGCAAGCTAAGAGATAGCTAGGCCAATGAGAGTAAATCGCTCTCCTGCTTTTAAAGCCACAAACCCATGATTACAATAATTACAGGTTCTCCCTGCTTTCCTCTTAAAGTCATAATAATAAACCAGATTACTGAGTTCCATGACTCAACAGGGGCCAAAGATGATTTAAAGAACGATCAGCCAAAAAGCCTTCTTTCAGTCATCTACAAGGTTTTCACCAATATAATAACAAAAAGAATACTGAGAACATTAAATGATGCACAGCCAAAGAAGCAGTCAGGGTTTGGTAGTGGCTACAGCACAATGGATCTCATCCAGGTTGTTCAGCAAGTCATTAATTCAGCAAGCCACAATGAGTACACCATGCCTCCGTGCATGGCTTTCAGCAGCTACAAAAAGGTCTTTGATCCAGTATTCCAGCAAGCAATAATTAATGCATTGCTCAACAAAGATGTTTACATAAACTTACTACAATCAATATATGAAAAAACCAGTGGCCTTAATAGTCTTAAAGTGGAAATCAACAGAGAATGAGGTATACAACAAGGCAATACAATATTGCTTATCCTTTTCTCAGCCTGCCTTGAATAAATATTTTGCAAACTAAACTGAGTAAAAGATGGAATAAAAATCAATGGCACCTATTTAAATCACTTAAGATTTTCAGGTGATGTTGTCCCAAGACCCAAAAGAGCAACAAAAATACATACAAGATCAAAGCAGGATAAGCATTTGACTTAAAAATAAACCTGAAAAGGAACCAGGTTATATTTAATAAATTAATTCCACAAAAAAGAAAGGAAATATATATATATATCTGGAGAAGAACTAGACATGATAGGCCACTACATATACCTTGGCCAATGGAACCCAATAGGTGATACATTAAAGGAAATTGAATGGCATATTAAATATGGCTGGCAGACATTTGGCAACCTAAGCATAATTTTCAAGAAGAATTTTCCCCTAGCCCTCAAGAGAAAGGTTTTCTATCAGTATGTGCTATCTGCTCTAACATATGCTGGCGGAACATAGACACTAACTGCACAATTGAAACAAAAGCTATGAATGGCACAAAGAATCATGGAAATGTACATGGTTGGCATTATAAGACAAGATAGAAAGACCTGCACATCCACTTACCTTTACTACTAGTTCTCTTCTTTTCTTCTTCATGCAAAGAGCTCACATGCTCATGACCAGTATGTTTTGCACAAATGTATGCCAAAGGTGCACTCTGTGCATGGGCAGTAGGGTAGCAACCAGCATGTTTTGTGCATGTGCATGTCAAACATGTGCTCTGTGTGTGTCCATAATCATTTAGGAGAGGAGAGGCCGATTCAGCTGGCAAAAAAAAAAAAAAACATGTAAAAGGTAAAGGTAAAAATTGCACCAGGATGGATGGGAAAGCCAGCTCCCAGATGCTGAGAACTGGTTCACTGATGTCATCTGGTCATCACTACCGGATAGTGTGACCCGGTCCAAACTGGGAGCAACCCATCACTGCTGCACATGGATTAGAGACAAATGAAAGTATACAATATCATCAAAAGAGTAAAAAAAAAATGAAATGAAAATGGGCTGGTCAACATGGCAAGAAGAATTTATCACAGGTGGACCCAGGCAGTCATAGAATGGATCCCACTTAATAAAAAGCATCCACGAAAGAGATGGATCAACAACATCAGCAAGTATTACAGGCTCAATTGGCAAAAGAAGGCTCAGGACCTTATTGATTGGAAGTATGCATAAGAGGCCTTTATCTTGCAGTGGATAGACAACAGCTAAAATGATGATAGATATGAAATAGGTGAGCATTTCCTTCCAAAGTTTGAATGGAATTACTGAATTGTGGAGCTAGATGGGATCTTGAATATTATTTAATTCAATTATATGGTTAGTGCAGGATCAGCAAGAAGAACATGCCTCATTGAGTGTGAGGTCCGTTGAGTGTGAAGTTTCAGTGACAACTGAATGGGGACAAAAGGTTATTTCTTAGTGCCTACACTGTTCGGAAACTCCAACTTGATTGAGACACAGCCAGTTTGGTATAATAGTTAAGGTGCTAATATAAAAACCAGGAAACTCTGAATTTTAGTTTCTCTTTAGATATCAAAACTGGCTGGGTGACCTTGGTATGGTCACTTTCTCTCAGCCCAACTCATCCCACAGGGTTGTTGCTGTTGGAAAAATAGGAGGAAGAAGGAGTTAGTTGGGCTTTCATGCTTAAGGCAAGAGTAGAACTCACAGTTTCCCAGTTTTCTAGCCTGGTGACTCAACCACTAGACCAGTTTTGGTGAACCGTTTTGGCACCAAGTGCTAAAATGGGAGTGAACAAGGACATGCAGAGGAGTGCCAAAAACTGGAAAAGCAGTTCCCTGGCATGCACGTGTGCACCGGGAAACTGAGCTTCCAGTTTCTGGCATGCACATGTGTATCAGGGAGCTGTTCTTCTGGTTTCCAGTGCTCCCACCTGTGTGAAGAGCAGCGGTCCAGCAGGCAGTGCACGCTGTAATTCAAAAGAGCAACAGGCAACAGCTGGCGTGCCTAAAGAGATGTGTCTGCATGCTACTTCCAGCATGTGTGCCATAGGTTCACCATCATGGCACTAGACCATGAAGCCTAGAATGCTGGCATAAAAGGTTTTATTAAATTGTAGGAAGTTAGCATTCACCCCTCTCCTAGAAGAATGGAATATTTTAGGAAATATTAAAAAGGCAGATTATTATATTTCCCTGGATGGAAAAACATGTTTTAGGCATGAAACAGACTCACACTTAATATCCCCCATCTTTGACAATTGGGCCATTAACCCCTCAGCATCCAATCTGCAACACAATAGGTTCCATCTAGCAACAGAAACTAACCACATGACACAGAAAGTCATGGCACAGCTCAAGCAAGCTTGGGAGACAGCCTATAAGGCTAGCTAAGACCTCCACCCCCTGGGAGCCTGATAACCAATCAGGATACTCCTCCGGTGTCACAGGAAGTTCAGAGCTCATGGAAATCACAAAACCAAGACACACTCAGCATCTCACCCCTTTTATGCTCAGGAACTCAAGCCATGTGATTCCTGACCACCATTAAACCATATTTTCAAACAGTCTCCATGTTTCCAGTGTCTGTTTCCCCACTTGGAGCTGAACCCAGATGGATATATTTCTTCCAACAAAATGTTCTAATAGAAAATACAACTTTCTTTTGAGATTACTTGGGGTGCAACGCAATGAGGGTATGTCGTTGAATCCTCTTTGTAAAAGTTTCCTAATATTTAGGCAAAATCTGCTACAACATGTTTCCTCATGGAAACCTCATGTTTTCTTTCTTGAAAAAATAAATGACAATTTTCCCCACCATCCACATAACAGATAGATAGTGTTATTTCTATCACCTTTAGATTTTTCTTCGTGCTAAACACACCCATGTCTTTTAACTCTACCACCACACATTTGCAGCTGTTTTGTGTATATAAAAGGTCTTTGTGAAAAAGTGCTTAGATGTTCATGTGCCAAAAACTGTATTTGAATTTCTGTAAGAAGTCTTACCACCTGTATGTACCACTCAATGCTATTTTCTGCGGTGTTCATATTTTATCTTCTGTTTTCCCAAATGTATATTTCTGAGTGCATTTTTCTCAAGTTACTCTAGTATGAAATTACCAGATTTGTAATTCTGTAAAATTCAGGGCAACAGAGATAGCAGCAAAGAAATCTATATATTCAAAGCAAAATTCTAAGAGAGGTTCAAAAACCAAAGCTTAATTATGAAAATGTGAAGCAAAAATGAAAATGTAAAGTTGAATCACATTAAAATTTACTCTAAGCTAATTTAAAAC
The DNA here is from genome assembly GCA_032468135.1 of Calamaria suluensis. Classification (NCBI taxonomy): domain Eukaryota; kingdom Metazoa; phylum Chordata; class Lepidosauria; order Squamata; family Calamariidae; genus Calamaria; species Calamaria suluensis. Next base: position 37,121 of record JANHFP010001431.1, read on the forward strand.
ACAAACGGTTACTCTTTGTTGCCTATTATTGTTGCTTGTATTTTTCCCCTGAATTTTAATTATTTGGGGCATATTACTTTTGAACTGAGGATTTGTTTAAACAGCAGAGTAAATAAATAGGATAATAATTAAAACAATACCTAATAATAGCTAATTAATTCTGGCTACCTGAATATAACATAATTTCAAAGCAATGTGAATTCTGACTGTGTTGATTCTGAGTAGGTCAACATCTGAGTAGGTCAACATCTGACACACACACACACACCCGTTAATTGCTCTCTAATTAGTAACTAACTTTATTGTTATTAACTTCCCCAGATAGACTACACAGGAAACATAACTAGATGAACTAATTCTGCTTTGTTGTAAAGTCACATTAATTGAATCTTGTAGGTCTGAAAGTACAATCCTTCCACCATCTCTTTTACAGTCTGATAAGCTATGGAAAGTCCCTTCTTGGCTTCTTTCTCCACCCATTATGAAGCTTTGGGCTATGCCCTTCCTTATCTGACCATTCCCTAGTCAGTATTTCTTTGCCATATAACTCAAGGTCTTTCTCAGATACCGTGACATCTTTATTGTTAAATTTACAGCATCAGTAGAGAACAGAGATAAATAAAATACTAGTAATTTTGAGAGCCAGCTTGGTGTGGTTAAGGCATCGGGTTACAAACTGGGAGACTCTGAGTTTTAGTTCTGTTTTAGGCACAAAGCCTGCTGGGCGATCTTTGACCAGTCAGTCTCTCTCAGTTTTAGGAAGGAGGCAAGGGCAAAACTTTTTTAAAATCTCACCAAGAAAACTGCAGAGACTAAATCAGACAGTTGCCAGAAGTCAAGACTGTGTCAAAGGCAAAATTAATCATTTTTTATCACAAGCACGTAAAAATACAGGGAGCATGCACTGAATAAATCTTGACAAACTGGACAGCAGTTCTGGAAAGTAGAATCAAATAGAATCAAAATTCAGATCCAATTAGCCCAACAGTAGATTATTTTAGTTTCCTTTGCCATTCTCACGACTGAATACCTCCCCCTCTAAAATCTCCCAAAGGGCTACTCCTGACGGCATCTAACCATAGCACAAAGTTTAGAAGTGGTCTCCATGTGGAAACAAAAGTACTTATATTCTTTTCTTTAATCCAAATAGTGAATTGTGCCATTTCAATCAACTCCATCAACTTCTGCAACCATTCTTCCATGGTTGGAATCAAAGTGTCCTTCCATTTTTGTTCATACAATAATCTTGCTGCTGTCAACATATACAGTAACAAATTCTATTCAGAACTATACAAAAATCAGGATCACTGAAAAGTAACAACACCCACAAAAGAGGAAATCCAGATATCCTGCTAGAGGAAGTATCAAGTGCCATAAAGTCAATTGAGGATTTTATAACTGTACATAAACTGTTAATTATTTATCTTTGATTAAAATCTAAGTATGATATAAAGATAGGAAGCTGATAAATAAATCTACTAAGAAATTTCTATTTCAACATCTGTAATTCCTAATGACTGATTGTCTCTTCTCACCGATGCCAAATAGAACCCAAACATTTTTGTCTGGAACTTTAAATTCACATTAATGAAAAAAAATTGGACCAGATCTGGGAACTCTTCCCTTTCCTTTGCCTTTTGACAAACTGTATGGGAATAATTACCAAGATGTGTAATTATTATAAAGTAACCACATTTTTTAGGAAAATAAAAAGCTCTTTTGAAAGCTTTTTCTTCCCATTCCCTCTCATGTGAGTCTAGAAGGTGATATAGTTGGAAACCTATACTATCCAGACAGTCATAGGATTCAGACAAGTGCTGAACTGGAATGCTACCAATTCCAACCTCTTATGGTGTCACAGAAAACCAGACTGGGAGCTGGGAGTCAGTCCCTCTCTTTCTCAGCAGTAGGAATGATGCTAATGCCAAACCACTTTTGAAAACACTGCCAAGAAAACTGCAGGGATCTATCCAAGAAATGCCCAGGAGTCAACACAGACTCAAAGACACACATGCATTCAAAAAAGAGTCTTATATATTGTCTACCATTGGCTACAACACTTCACCATCATCACCGTAGGCCAGCATGGAAAAAAGCCATTCAACATCTACTCATTCACCATGTAGATGTTTCCTCCATTTAACCCTGCAGATGCCTGGAGAGAGGAATGGTCCAAGTCATCTTCTTGTAGCCTGAACATTAGTGATCCTTCTACCAAAGCACCTGGTTTTAATCTGCCTCATTCTATCTGGTTGAAATTAAACATAATTATATGGATAAGCATATATTCAGAAAAGTACAGTATATAAATAAAAACAAGAAAATTCTTATTTTCTGTCTATATATGTCTTGTATGTATATGTGTTTAATGTTTGTTAGTGGTCATTGTGTCTATTTGTCATTTAACTATTTAAATACTCAATAAAGATTATTTAAGAAAAAAATGAAATTGAACAGAATTAAGATGTGAGGCTGGAAGAAGTTTGTCATGACATTGATACTATAAGCCAATTGCTAAAAATAAAATTTTATATTCATCACTGAGGCTGACAAAGTTCCTCTGCCCTGTATCAATGAGGCAGGAAAGATTCCCCTAGTTGTGACTATGGTACTAATATGTAAAATATTAAACATATTGTGTGAGGCTGCCAACAATGTGCATTCTCTGGTTCCTTAGAAGAGCTACATGAAGTAATACCAGAGGCAATTGCCTGGATAACTGATCTGAACATCTCGTTATGAGGCCACTGCCGTACTCCCATAGAGGTTTTGTATATGATTTTGTGCAGTGGTGGGCTGCTCCTGGTTTGGACCGGTTTGGGCAAACCGGTAGTTCCAAACAGGG
>JANHFP010001434.1:0-10365 GCA_032468135.1 Calamaria suluensis
TACATGGCCCCCCTGGTGACGGCCGCAATGTGTTCCTCCATTGCGAGCCGTGCATCCAGGAGGACCCCCAAATTGCGGGCCCTATAGCTACCTCAGTGGTGGGATATCACAATACTGCTCCCTTTTGGGGTTTGCATATCTGTGTACATGCACACATATTTGTACTCTTCCAGGAGGGATTTAGGAAAATTTACATATCCTACTGGAAGAGCTGAATGATACTTTCAAACTAAAGAGTGATCTATATCTTATGCATAGAGCTTAAGCTTTGTCTAGCTTTGCCTGAAAATTGGATTAACCAGTCCCTGTTTTGATTTATTGCAGCTGTCTTCTGAAATTATTTAGTAAGAATCACTATTATTGTTGATCACTCTATCAAGAACTTGCATATCAATGAGAGTAATATTTGTCATATTTTATAAGGATTGGTATATGTTTACAGGATCAATGCCTCAACTCAGTTTAAGTAGCTTATTGTACTTCTGTTACTATAAGAATTAGAATTGTGTTCCCCGATGTTTAATGTATATATGTACCTTAAACATTTCTTCCTCTTTTTTCAAAGCTACATTTCATTAGCATTTTTTTCAAAAAAATAAAAAATAAAATAAATACAATAGTTCCCTTGTTATTACTAGCAACTTGAATTCGGAAGCAAGGATAGAGGAGACTCCATCGACATAACTCACCCTCTGTTTAAAGACATTTTTGTTGGCAACCTTCACCAACATCCAACAGTAGAAAAAGTTATGCTTTTAAAATAATAAAATGATTGAAATGATAGGGGGAATTCTGTTAAATATTGACATTTACCATGGTGATAAGAATGATCAATAAGACTTATTCTGAATTGTAAGAAAAGAACATCGTTTATAACATCTATAACAGGAAAGACAATAAGTTGACCTTACAATTTTATCAATAAATATTATCATTTCCTGACATTCCTTCCTGACTCCAAAATTTAATTCAACTAAAACGCCTTTGTGTGGTAGGTGACAAACCAATTCTTGAGCTAGAGAAACAAAAGAGATTACACTTTATAATCTAAACTCTACCGCTATTACTACCACCGCTACTACTAAGCAAGCCTTTTTTCCCCCCCAGTTCTCAGAAACTGCAGGCTTTGGACTAAAGGGAGTTTTGTGCCACTGTCTTCACTCAAATGCTTTACTATATGAGACCAAATTATATGTTATATTGTGTCCTGATCTCATCATTGTGGAACGATGCCTACTCTGTGTCATTTTGTTTACAGGTTTTCCCAGCTGCCACAGTTTTATCACAGTTGCTTATTCCCAATTCTGTCCCTATCGCCACAGCACTTTCAATATTTTCAAAGTCCACCGGTTGTATTCCTTTGCAACAGGCCCATTGCATTCATCCCACTGAGCAGAGTTATATGACATGATGATGTACAGTGGCTGAGAGCATGAGGTGGTATCTTAGGATAGTAGCATTCTGGGATTCTTTTCAAAATGGCAAAAATCTGCCAAGAATAAGGGAAAAGAATTATTGATGGGGGCTCGGTAATGAATGAAAACTAATCTTCTGAGAGCTGCTACTTCAAATCTTTTTCAGCTGGATGGTAGCCCATGATTTAGAGAACAAAATCTGACTTTAATTCCTTGTCCCACCAGCTTCAGCACATCACTTAGGACAAGATGTATGTTGACATTTGATGATGAAAATGCCAGCCCCTGGCATTTTTAAAGAGCAGTTAGGCTCCTTATTTCCTACTGTATTCACAATTTAGGGAAGAAATATTTGGGGACTAAAGTGGCAGACTGCTGTGACAGAAGATAGTTATTGACTTTGTCCATTAACCTTTCTTCAGGCCAAATGAGAAGCAAGGATTTCCCTGCACTTGCTTAATCTACACATGTGTTGAAATGATAAGCCTGGTCACATGACATCTGAGGATTATAAACAGGACAGGAAGCTTTGGCCTATTTAGTCTCTGCATATAATATACAAACAAACACACACACACACAAACACACACACACACACACACACATTATGCTTGGACAAGGATTTGATATTATGGACCATTGAATTTCCAGTCATGTAGAATCCACTGATGCAATATAGAATCTCACAGCATATGTCTTTTAAGAAATTAGATTACCTTAATATAATACAACTATTACAGTAGATTAATATAGCTGGAACTTTGAGAGCAATTCATGATTGGTCAAAAAGAAGGGAATATATCCTTACAAACAAGGGAAAAACAAAGAAGACAAAGATTTGCATATTGCTGTGTGGATGGATGGATGAATGGAGGGATGGAGGGATGGAGGGATAGATAGATATTTTGATTAGTAATAGAAACAGATATGTAGGTAGGTAGGTGGGTGGGTGGGTGGATGGATGGATGGATGGATGGATGGATGGATGGATGGATGGATGGATAGATAGATAGATAGATAGATTCAGTTTAGTATTGTCTGCACTGATAGATAAAAGCTACTGTACTACTGTAGCTACTGCTACATTCTTTGAGTTTCTAACAAGTGTTCTACCATTGTGCAATAACCTTTTCTCCTTCGCATCACAAAATGTGACTTCTTTAGTCAGTATAATACACTTCAAGAGTCAAAAGGGAGACCTTTCACTTAGTGAAGGAAAACAAGAGCCAAGTGAAGCCTCACAAAGTGCCCTACAAAACATGTGAGGAAGCTCTCTCTTATATCAAGTCAGTTTATCAATACACTAATCTTGCAGCAAAGAGCTTCTGGAGAAACTAAATGACCGTTATGGCAGTAATCATTTTTATAAAATGTTGAATGGTGTTGATGAAAATAATGTTAGTTATTTATACAGCCTCTTAAATAATGAATTTGAATATCTCGCTCGATAAACTGATGAAGGACCACTTGAACAATGTGAAATTAGTTCCCCATAATCTAAGATCAGGATGGAAATGGAAGGAAGGAAGGAGTGAAAAAAACAGATAAGTGGAACATCTTACAAGAATATTTAATAACTTGGAATATTTACTCATATTATTTGGTCCTCTTATTATTTTCAATTTGCACTGGTATAAAGAGCATGGTCATTATGACTCTTGATCAGCCCCTCTGTGGCTGAAGTATATGTTCTTCTTGAGAATATATTCCAATATCTCTAATCTTATTAAGGCATCAAGGATTTTAGATTTCTTTTGGGATACGAAAGTTGGCTATAATAATCATAATGAAATACTAAAACAAGAACCGTACATCAGATTTTCAGTGATAGATTTTTATATATTTTCTAAATTGCAATGAGAGTTTTTGCAACAAATGGGTAAAAAAGACTTTTTAGTGATACAGTTGAATTATTTTTTTGAGGGGGGAGTTGTTTTGCTTATAGCATAATTTTCCTGATCTTCTTTTCCATTTTTCTTTTTTCCCTGATTTTTGTTATTAGCATGATTGTTAATTTGAAGTTATGTTATGCTGATAATCGTATTCTATACATACTTTTCTTGTGTTAATCAGTTTAGCATAATAAAATTCAATACAATCAAAACCCATTAATTTTGCAGCATCTAATTTGAGCTGCAGAAGGTGTCAAAGATTTCAAGAAGATGAAAACACTCACTACATGTGATCTTTTTTTTTTCAAGAGGTGCCAGGAATTGAATCTGGAAAATTACAAATACACGATCTTTAAATTATGATCAGGGCTGGATCAGGGCTAACTAGGTTTCAGCCTAGGGCCTCAAGATCAAGAGGGGCCTACATTCAAATTGGAAATTAAAATTACACTATTCTAAAAACAGTGAACACTAAAACACTGGACAGAAAATAAGGAGAAATTCTTGCAAACTTAAAAATGGGAGGTGAAAGAGCCTCATAAGTGGAATAGCCTAGGTCCTCTTTTCATCTAAATCCGGCCCTGATTAGGATGCATTGTATTGGATCCCCAAAGTGACTTCTGACTTTTGCATGAAGTCCTGATCATTGTCCAGCACTGGATTGTTGCACTAAATGAATATTATTGCCCATTTAGCTGCTGCTGCTTTCAGAAAACTCAGGATACAAGTCATTTGGTGCAATCAGTGGGAAAGTATACTGGTCTGTCTGCCATAAACGTTTCACATTGAGTTGCAAATGTCCTAAGCTGATCCCAGTCCTCTCAAAACTTTTCAAGCATGTTGCCTTGGAAATGAAGGAGTGCTAACTGAGGCACAAGTTCTGGTACCACTAGAAATTGGGCAAATTCTGTTCCAGCTTTGGCACTTGTATCATGCTATTCTGCTAATTGGTCATCTGTGCATCTACTGCTGGTGTTGCAACAATGCTCCTTTGAGATGATCAGTGGGTAGACCGAGCATCAGATAGAAAACATGACCGGTTGAGCTCATTTTGCTTTATTACAAAATTACATCAAAAAAAACCTGAAAGTGCATCTCTCCCACCTCCTTTGCAGTCCAAAAACTAAGGAGGATCTCTCCTGATCCTCTTCTTCCACCCACATTCCTGCTGTGGGCTATTTTGCCCTTTATCTGACTATTCCCTCTATAATGTCTCATTGCCTTGGCTCCTAAGACATTCCCACATACTATAGGAAAACAGCTTTTCTGGATGAAGGATTCTAGGCAAAACGTATAGTGATGAATTTTGGGATGGTGCCAGAACATACAGCAAAATTCTGTGTGCACATATAAAAATATAGGGCATCACTGGCCCTGGGAAACTTTGTAGGAGATGCATCTGTGATAGCATCCTGAAAATCTATCCAATGTCCAGTAAGCATTGCAATTCATTTCTGTCTTCTTCACTGGTTAATAAATTGCCTGCACCTTGGAGGCGGTTAATTTCTTATTAATGGTACCCATTTCTCACCATGTACTTTGGCTGCCAGCTTTTGAAGGTAATTGCATTGTTATTTAGAAAAGTCAAAGGTGGATCTTTCTAGGGAGGTTGGAGCTATGATCTTGTGTTCGAAAATCAGCTGCTCCAGATTTTTAGGTGGAAGGTACAGATTTTGCAGAAGCCTGCTAGGAAACAGGTGTCACTGTTGGCAACTAAAAAGGGAAGGTGGTTCTTTGTATCCTGCTTGCAGGGAAACAAGTATGTTGAAAGCCTTTTGATGTAAAGGCCGCCAGACTCTTTAAATGCAGAAACTAAAATGTCCTTTTTCTAGCAAGAAAGTGATGTCTCAAATGACCTTATTAAAAGAAGGTAAAGGGCTGTTTACTTAAAGCTCTTGTTCAAAGCGGGGAGAAAAAAAATTATGATTAAGATATTTTTCTTGTCCCTGTTGCTTTCCTCCTAAATGAGATTGAAATGCAGTTTTACATTTTGAAGAAACGGTGCCCTTTCTGCCAAGAAATTTATTGACATGCCAAACAACAGACCTGTTCTGGTTACAAGGCTGGGGCATCAGTCAAAAAGGGCTTGTAAACTGCATCCAGCAAAACACCAGAGATAATAGCTTTGAAAAATAGCCAAGAGATGGCAAAAGAAACATTTCTTGATGCATAGGCGAACAATATTGAGAGAAGCTTGTTCTGAAAAGCAAAAGGAATTAGGAGAACTAGCCAGTGGAAAAGAATTGCAAATGAAGTGAAGTCTTAAAATCCAGGATTTATGATTTCATTGATAATAGACAGGAATGCTGACTGTGAACAATTTGCAAGAACCTTAGCCTATCCCAAGATTGTTATTTTATTACTCTATCACAATCTTTGTACATGATCATCTGCTAACATAAATGTTAATTGCTATTTTGCCTGTGCTACTACAACAGAGCAAAAGAAAAATCAAAGAAGTTGAAATTCCTAGGACTGGGGCAGGAAGAAAAATAAACAGAGGCAGATATTTCAGATAAATGTCACAGAATACAGAGGGTTTATAAAGGGGCCAGTTATGCAAGTACACAGATAAAGTTTTATTTGAAGGCAGAAATAAAGATGTCAAACCTTCTTTAAAAAATAGTAATTGTATTGAACATTCCAAAACAATATCAGAACTAATACAAACTAAGAAAAATAGAAAGGCAGGAAAGTTCAGGAAAGATAAAAAAAGAAAGAAAACAAAAAATATATAAAGAAATTAAATAATAAATGTAAACAATTTTAGTAACAATACCCTTTCTTAAAATAAAACAAATGACACTTCTTATCATATATCATCTCACATCTATAAGCAAACGTTTAAAGCCTCATTGTTCAGTCCTGGTCAGCAAAAGTCCATTAAAGGATACCAGAGGTTTAACAATATACCTATTTTAACCTTGTTCAAATAAACCAACTTTATATTCCTTCCTTCTGTTTTCAAAAATATTGATCTTTTTATATTCTTTCTTTTATTTATCATTAAAAATTACAATCTTAGCAAATGTCTTTTGTAAACCCAATACAAGAAAGTTACTCAGATCACTCTTTATTCAACTAGTTTCATTTGTATATCCAACATAGCATCTCTTTCCATACTATTTCCATAGCCTATCATTTTGAACCACTCAAATTAGTCTCAGTCCTAACCAATAAAGCCTTTTCCTTTTCCATGTCATCTTTCAAATACAGCCTGACTATAATGGTAGACATTTTTGAAATTTACTCCCGAGTCCATTTTTCCAAATAATGGATCAGTATGTTAAAGTATACTGCTTCATTCTGTATTAGTAAATTAAATTTAAGTGGTTTTCTCCTTTAATTGTAGTATTTAATTCCTTCTGGTTCCCTCTAGTGTCCAACATTTATAGCCCTATCTTTCCCACAGGAAAGATTCCAATAAATCTTTCCAAAATCTTATTTCAAATCTATCTGGACCTTTAATCTGTTTATAACTTTTCAAAAGCAGTGCTCTAATAGCTCTTTAAGGCCTTAAGCCTGAATAAAACTTGTTTCACTAAAGATTGAAGGAAACTCATCCAGTATAGTAAAACATACCATTATGACGGTTCATAAATTCCAAAAAGCAATCAATAAGCATTCTCCAAACATGATTAAGAAAAGAAATATGGTAACCTATGCTTTTTTTAGAAGCACTTGAACCATGGTTTGGGCAAAGATGATGATCCCTCATTTCTCAGTGCTCTAAACCTACAAGAGACTGCTATTTTGCAATTTCCTCACTATTAGAAGCATTATAGATGATTCCAGTCCTCATCTTGTCTGAACAGGAATTATGAAGAGTTGATTTGTTCACTCCCTTTTAATTCTGTCATGATGGTCATTGGCTCCATTCTCAGAGAAACTATCTTCATTTTGCCATTTTCCCCCTGAAATGAAATATGGCTTATGGAAAAATAACTTCAATTTCCCAGTTACTATATTCAGGTACAATTGATAGTCTTTATATGAGAGCTATGACTGATAGATATAAAACTTATTTTCATTTTTACTATTGGTTCAGGAACTCTTTCAGATGTTCCCCCTTCTCCTTTGACATACTTTTTTTCTCTCTCCCGGCTTTGTTCACTATTTTGAGTCCATCTCTAGCAACCTACACAGAGGCTGTATTTACCTAAGTTTAACTCAATTAATGGAGCTAGTTTATTTATTTAATTAATTAATTTTCCACCTATCTCACCATGGGGCTACTCTAGGTGGCTTACAATAATATAAAGAAAGAAATGAAAAGAGTGTAAACCCAGTAGAAGTAAAATAATAGAACAATGAAATAAATAATGAAAAATATCACAAACGTACATATAATGTATGTATAAGAACATGTTTAATAATATGTATTACTATATAACAATGTAATAATAATATGTGTTATCATGATATAATAACAAAAAGATGGGTAGGTAGAGAGCAGAGATCAAGAGTAGTAGGAAGATGGAGTTTGCCCTCAATCCAGCAGCTACCTCCAGCATGGAATCCCATCCAGGACAGCCGATAGGGCCAGGTCTTTAGGCTCTTGTGCAGAAGTGACTTTTACATATTGTTAGCACTAGTTTGTTGCATGCACACACCTTCCGTGCATCTACCTGGCCTTCCGCATATGCATTTAGCTCATGTGTGCGCCTTCTGTGCATGTGCCTCAAAAACATGGCTAAATTGTATAGCATATCCATGGGGCAGGTGAGCAGATCCAACTCTCCTCTCTCTCTGTTCTCCTGAACCAGTACAAACTGGCTGAATACCATCTCTGCTCTTGTGCAAAGATAGGAGAGCCAGGGCAGATGAAACCTTAGAGAATAAGATGTTCTAAATGGTGGGCACTGCAGAAGGGGTTTAGTGCTTTTAACACAAAATTATAGTATAGTACCATCATCTTAAACTACACTCAGAAGCAGACTGGTAGCCAGAGAAGTTTGCAGAGCAGAAGTCTAATATAAGCCATCCTATGGGGCCATTTTGTGGATTTACTTAAAATACTGGATCATAACCTAAACAAACAGTTAGGTCCACATAACATCCAAGAATTAACCAAGGCTCACTTTACCAAACTTAATTGTTTAAATACAGCTGCTGGGATTTTCCCTGATTTAAGTGATGGGGTGGGGGAGATAGCTTTGATAAAGGAACAGCTTCTACTGCTGTTGATTTATAGCTTCACTTAACTGAAACACTTGGATTTTGCCATGTCCCATGAAACCAACCACCTATTCCCAACTCTTCCCATATTGAAAAGTCTGGATCTTCTGTCCTCTTGCTTGGGAGTTAGTAAGGTTTGAGGTTTATGAGCCTGAATTAACATACTATTCAACATTAATTATTTGGAGTTGTGCAGCTACAACAAATATGATTAAAATAAATGAATTTCAGTTTGATGTTCTAGATATGATCTTGGAAATGCTTCCCCTCTAGCTCTTCCTGACTTTGATTATTCCAGAGATGGAACGTTACATCAATGACTAATTATTTCTTCATTCTACCATTTGGAGTCACATTTGTTCCTAGAATGGGAAAGGAAAGGACTATGCATAACGGAGAGGTAAAATATATATCAAAAGTGGCACCCATCTGATTTAAGCAAGTGATAAATGAAAACAGCATGGCACTGTCAGATCTAATATTTATAGACAAACTCCGTCCCTCAACAACACTGCTCAAAAAAGGATAAATGAATACAATTGGGCCTGTTGTCAAATTGGCATCTTGAAAGCTTGATTAGCTTCAGGATTGCTGCATATTTTGAGCTATTCTGGTATGATGAGACTGTGCTGAATGAATAGAAGGGCACCGGGAGAAGGGATAAAGCAAGGTTGTCGGATGGAAGCACTAAAATAATGAGTTTGAGAGCTATTTAGAGTATTTTTTTTTCCTGACTGCCTCTGCAGGCGACTGAATGTTTTTGCATACTGCCAAGGAGATCAATGCCCTGCAAGGAAGAATCCAGAGGAGAGATACGTGAGTGTGTGTATATGTGTTTATACAGCAGGAAAGGGCATCTACTTTCACATTCACAGGCAAGGCAGTTATTACAATCGGTGAAATGCCAGAAAAGGTTAACTCACAACAGCCATAACCATCCGGGGAACCTTAAGCATGGAGTCAGGTGGCCTATTTTTAGAATCGCGTGTTATTGTTTAATATTTTCAGAGAGACAGGGATCAGATGATAAAATGCCAAGGGATGATGCGCAGCCCCACCCATCTGCATTCTGCCACTTGTTTCTGGGTCACTTTAAACTAGGGTAACCTTCCCTCCAACTCCATCCACGTGGGGACCATCACAACTGTGACATCTAAGCCTCACCCCCTTTTAAGGGCATTGCAATACATGCAAAAATGGCAGGGCTTTAATGACCTGGTTGTGGACTCCGTCTTGACTCTCTGACCACCATCTTCCCCTCCTGCGAGCGAGGAGGCCTGTCTCATTTTCTGGGAGGGGGGCATTCCATGGGGCAAGGCAACAGCAAAGAAGGCCCTCTTTCTAGACCCCAACAGGCAAAATTCTCTAAGTGACCAGGTCTGTCATATACTTTCCCTGCAGAGGTAGGTTAAAGCAGGTTCTGACCAGTTCTGGAGAGCCGGAAGTGGAAATTTTTACTACTTTGGAGAACTGGGAGAAAAAGTCTGACTGGCCCCACCCCCATCTATTCTCTGCCTCCCAAATCCCAGCTGATTGGGAGGAAATGGGAATTTTGCAGTATCCTTCCCTTGGAGTGGGGAGGAAATGGAGATTTTACAGTATCCTTCCCTTGCCATGCTCACCAAGCCAAGCCACACCCACAGAACCAGTAGTAAAATATTTTGAAACCCACCACTGCTTCCCTGGTATATGGGATGGACTGATGTGATGGAGGTAAGATACTTCCTCAAGAATATTTGCAAAGTGACAGCTGCTCCAGATCCAGATTGACTTTGAGGGTTGCTTTATCCTGCTCCTATCCCAGAGATGGCAGGAATTCATGCCACCCTAAATCTTGTTCTCCTTCCAGCCTTCCCTTTTGTTTCATAGAAAATGTTTTA
>JANHFP010001434.1:30674-42233 GCA_032468135.1 Calamaria suluensis
AATATAAATTGAAATTGATTTTAGATAGCCATATAAATTGTTTAATATATGTTTTAATTTTTCTATCTTATGTTCTTATGACTGTGATTATGGCTGTACACCGCCCCGGGTCCGCGAGGAGAGGGGCGGTATAGAAATTTAATAAAATAAATTAAATAAATAAATAAATAAATAAAAATGGTATGACACATGATGTGATCGAGTCTGACATCCATGCCTTAGACTAAGTTTTCTCTCTCAGGCAAAAATACCTCACAAAGTTGTGATGGGAAAAAAAGAAAATGCTTCTCTCCACCTCAGCTCTGCTTGCTCCCATCATAATCATGAAGGGGCCCAGGATGAAAGGTGGGCCAACAACCTACTTTCCAATATCACAATGCCAGGCCCATGATTTGTAGGCATATCAGGACACAAATCCGCAAAGGGAGAGATCTGCTTTGTGACAGCATGGAATATGTTTTATAGGAACAAACGACTACATTCTCCTTTTTTCATTAGAGGACTTTCAATTTATTGTTCATTCTCCCTTATATTCTAGTCTTCTTCAGTTTCAGCCTAACCAGGAAGAATTCTATAATTAATTCTAGGGATGTTTTTATCGGCATTCATAATTCTGGTTTAGTGACTTGTAGGGCTGCTTTCAAGGCAAAGTGAGTCTGATAATTTCAGAGTTTTTCCCTCCCTCCACTTTTCCTGGGCTTAATTACCTTACCTGTGACTTATTTTCCTCCTCTGAGATGGAGGAGGACCTTAACAGAGTTGACTATTGAAATACAACTCAGAGCTTTCTATTTCTTCTTCATTGTAAGCCACGTAGAATCGCAAAGGAGTTAGCAGGCCTGAAATTAAATTAAAAACAAACTCCAGATAAGGCAAAATAATTTTTGAACCATGACCTTGACCAGGTTGAGAAACCAACCAAGGTTTTAGTCAGATTATATAAGGGAAACATGGTATAGCAAATGTGGCACCTTCAAGATTTGTTGGATTACAACCCTCCAGAAATCCCAATCAGCCATCTGGCTTGGAATACTGGGAACTGTAGATCAATACCTTTGAAAACTATCATATTAATTAATTCATATTAATATGAATATTAAAGTAAAAGAAAGAAGTCATAGGGGAAGTGAAGTATCTCTGCCACTGTGATGACTCTAGGATGAATGGACATGTAATCTAAATAATTTTATCTTCCAATTGATTGGTTATGAATATGAAAAATGTCATCATGTTGCATTATGAGATGATTTTTGTAGTCAAAATTAATCTGTACAGAATGAAGACTGGGATTATACATATATGTTGCTAAATTCAGGATGACTGGACTGCTTTGTGAGCACATTTAGCAAAATGAATCATTTACTCTCTGATCCAGTGGTGAAATGTATTTTTTTACTACCTGTTCAGTGGGTGTGGCTTGGTGGGTGTGATGTGGCTTGGTGAGCGTGGCAGAAGGATACTGCAAAATCTCCATTCCCATCCAATTCTGGGGTCAGCCAGAGGTGGCATTTGCTGGTTCTCTGAACTACTCAAAATTTCCTCTACCAGTTCTCTAGAACCTGTCAGAACCTGCTGGACTTCACCCATGGTCTGATCTAAGTACCTTTCCTGGCAAGATTTTTCTGTTAGGGTTATTTCTCTCAGCTGTTTCTTTATATGTGTGCTGTCACTTTATAGGGGACTGAATTTCCAGGGACTTTCAGCTACTGTATAGTTGGTGACTTAAAATCACAATTCCCAAGGATAAGCGTGAAAAAAGTGCACACAGGACAATTGGCACAAATACACCAAGATCACAAATGACAAGAAATATCTCAGAAACATTCTCCCAATCTGCTCATCAAACTGTATAATAAATACTAAGATGATTTCTAGTTATGATCAGGAGGATTTGTACAGAGCTACTTGGAATCAGAATTCACAACAAGGGTGCTTAAGAACTGATCAAAACACTTGTATCTTTTAATGGTGAAGTAGGATTAAGCATTAACTTCTATCTTTTGCCTTTTCTCAATCACTGGATAAATGTTACTGTCCTACAACAACAATAATAACAACAAAAATCCATAAACATGGAAACAGAGACAGCAGTTAGGGAGCTGTTAAGTGTAAGGAAATCCATAACATTGCATTTGTTGACACACACTGATATATCCTTTATAATGTATTAATGCTAATTAATGATTATTTTGTATTCTTATCTTGGCATGAATAGGTAGCCCACAACTTACAATCCTTCAGTTAATGACTGTTTGAACTTACAACAGCACTGAGAAAGTGACTTATGACTGTTTTACACACAAATATTGCAGCATCCCTGTGTCAGACCTCCAATGAAGCTGCCGAACATTAAACCACAAGATGACCATGTTGGGGTGTAGCTGGTTTATTCTGTGCTAAGCTCTGAGTTTCGTTAACAAAACTAAAGTTTGCGCTACTGCCGCTTCTCGTATCTGCATTAAATACATATCACAATTAACAAAACACACCCAACTAGCAATTCACATAAACCACTCCCATAGGGGCGGAGTCAGCCACCCCGCCTTACAGTAAACCAGCTTCTGACGCAACTATCCTGACACCATACCCTGAATACTAATCCCTACATGGCCACAAACCCACCACCACACCATTGTGTAATACCTCGTTGCCCATGATGTTCCATTGATGAAAAGGAAAACCCACGACTCCAATGTTTGGTCATTGATTATGCCAATGCTCTCTACATGGGGCTCCCCTTGAGATGCACCCATAGACTGCAGCTAGTCCAAAATGCGGCCGCGCGGGTGATCTTGAGAACCCCTCGGAGCTCTTATATAACACCGCTCCTGCGTGAGCTTCATTGGTTTCCTGTGGCCTCTCAGGTGCGCTTCAAGATCTTGGTCATGACCTTTAAATCGCTCCATGGCTTGGGACCTGGGTACTTATATGCCTACAGCCACCTTCAGCCTCCCGCAGACCTGTGAGCTCCCACAGGGTTGGCCTCCTCGGAATTCCGCCATCGGGATGTCACCGACTGGCAGCTCCAAGGGCTAGGGCCTTCTCTGCGGGAGCTCCCGCGCTATGGAATGATCTTCCCCCAGAGATCCGGTCCTGTTCGGACTTGTTGGCCTTCAGGCGCGCTCTGAAAACACACCTTTTTAAACAAGCTGGCCTGGCTTAGCCATCAACAGGGTGTTCTTAGGGTTTTTAAATATTTTAATAATTTTAATTTTAACTTTTAATTGAGGACCTGCCTGCCAAAGGCCACCTCAGCCAAGGCACATCTGTCCACCTTATAGTGCCTGATGAAAGGGGAAGGAGAGGACCATGTAGTTACACAGCAAACCTCTTCAATAAAATATGCAATATGCTGTTGTGGCCGCACTCTTTGCAGAATGAGCCATGATCCATCCAAGAAATGGAAGGGCCTGAAGCTCATAGGATTTGGTGATACACGCTCGAATCGAGCGGCCCAGGGTCAATGGAGTGACTTTGGCTCCTAAGGAAGCCAGTTGGAACAACACAAAAGTTCACTTTTGGCACAAAGGAAGGATCCAACCACAATACCACCATGTTAGGATGGAAGATACAGAGGTCCTCCCTGACAGTGTGTGCTGCCAGTTCTGAGACCCACCTAGCCGATGATACTGCTCCATCCTGTACAATTAGAGTTGGCATATTCTAGGTTCCACTAATCAAACAACGTAATCTTAAGGATGAAATTTAAAGTAAGATTCTATTTAAACAAAAATTATCAATTGTTCTCCATTGTTTTAATTATTTTTTTGCCTCATTTCATATTGTATATCAAGACCTGATTTGAAATTACATTAGTAATGATAAATTTTGCATATTATTTTGCATTTAATTTTATCAACTTATACAAGAATAGGGATGTGCATAAACATCTCAAATGCAGAAAAATCAGTCTCAGGTTCTATATATTTAAAAAGGAATTTATTCAGTATGAGTATATACATACACTCATTGCATATTTCTCTGTGTGTGTGTGTATTATGTGTGTGTGTATACACACACACACATCACACATATATGATATCCATGGAGTAGATATCTGTATGTATGTGTCATATCCAATGTTTTATATTGAAATTTTAATCTATAGTGTTTGCACATGTCATTATATAAGTTGCAATCTTCAGTCTCAAAGGACATGTCTATCAGTGTTTTAGTGAACAGTACTTGACAGCTGAATCCATTGGAAGGGCAAGAGCAATCAGATTGACAAAAGTGGCTTGCTCCATAAACTCAACACTTCTTTTATATCCCTCTAGACACTATCAGTACCAGACAGATTGAAACAAATCAAGCAATTCCACTATTACACCTAAACATGTATGTGCTAAGGGTCCTATTTCTTAGCTATGTTAATATCCATGGCAATAATTTGACTTATTTTGTATTATTTTCTTTTTAATTTATTTTATGTTTTAAAATGAAACATTTTAATCAGTGTCCCCAAACTAATTAAATCTGTTACCATGAACTCTCAAAACTTATGAACTAAGTCAAGAGTTTGTTCTACATGTACTCATGATAAGTATTTCAAAAATGGCTTCATTCTATATTACTTCATATTTTGTTTATGAAGTAAAGAAGACACAAAAAGAATGAAAGCATGATATTAAAAAAAATCTGTAACAATAGATCACAGAAGCCACTTTGAAACTTACTAGGAAATGGAGGGAATGGGGGATGACATAGATGCCCAAGGTAACTTTGGCTAGTCTGGATGTTTTCTCCCTGGGGAAGTAATCGCAGATGGCTGTAACTACTTATTAAGGTTTGCCACAAATACCCATGTATTTACAATCCCCCATAGAGATGGGGAAAGAAAAAACAAATTGTTTGTCATAGTTCTTCAAGTATTTTTCCATAACACAGCAATGTATTTTGCAAAGCTAAGTCATAAAAATGATGCACAGTTTGATTGGTATGTAATCTATTGAGGGTCCATCTAAAGCATCAAAATCAAATAAATATATTTTTAAAATTTGGAATAGCATTAAAACCATCAAATGCAAAAATGATAGAGCTCAGATTTTTTCTAGATTGCTACCTGCAGATTAACTGCACCATTGCAGCTCAGAAATCTGAGAATTTTAAAAAAGTTTACTGGTTGAAACCAAGCCATATATTTCAATATGTCACCAACTGGCAATCACACTGACTGAGATGTTTTATAATAATATATTTTGTAGTTACAATTTTTATAGTTTATAATATAGTATGAGGTTCTAAATAATTTAATAAATACAGTAAAGTTAAAGATGTCCCAGAGAAAGCAGTAAAAATTAATCCTGAAAAACTAATTTTGAAAAATTGTCATGATTAGCAAATTGTGACTAGAACCTATATTTCCATTTTACTTATATTTATAGCCTGCCAGTTCTCTAAGAGCAAAATGCAGTCTATATAATTCTAAGGATAAAGGAATTAAAGCAGCAATAAAAAGCACTGAAAGAAAACAAAATGGCTTCTCTGTTCTTATGAGAGTATGTTTTTATATCGTTCAGTCAATTGGATAAGATTAATTAATTTGTTATTATATTTCAGAACTTTCCTTGAAGAAAGCAGGAAAGAAAAAAATAAGCACAGACTCTAAGAAATACAATAGCTGTTTTGTTTTTTGCTTGGAACTTATATAGTTCTTACCACCTCCATGTAAAGAGTACTTAACTTAAAATGTAGCTCAAAATTGTTTGGTGGAAGCAATGATGCGTGAAAATCAATTCATCTTCACAATGGCAAGTGACCGTCTACCTGCATGATTATAAAACTGCCTTAGGATGATGATCTGCAGCAAAGATGTCACCTGTTAATAGTGTAGGAATAGATTTTCTCTTGAGTTAGTCCCAAATGTTGGAATGCTCTTAATTCAGAGTTAAGATTAGTTTTCACTGTCCAAGCATTTAGAAAAGAGAATGCATCATTATAAATAAGATGTTTTAAAATCATATATTTTTGTCTTGTTATTATTTGTTATATTCAACAGTGATAACTTTTGTGAAAAGCTGATACTATGAGGAACAGCTCTGAGCGTAATTTGCAATATTGAAATACAGGCAGTCTGGTGCTGCAAACTGAAAGATTAAAAGAAGGGCAAGCTAATCCAATTTGAAAAAAGGGACATACACCTGTCTTTTCATCTGAGCCAGAGGTGTCAAACTGGCAGCCCATGGGATGGATGCATCACGCACAGGCCACACTCACTCGTTCCACTAATGGAAAATCCATCGCAAACTACATTGTTATATTTTTTCTGTTTACTCACTTTTGAATTCAACCTATCTTTATTCAGCACCCAATTTTTTTTACTTTTTATAACACACAGTTTTTAAGTACTATATACCTGCTGGAATGAAACTTAATTATGACTATTCCAACTCCTATTTCCACATAACAAAGTGGGTACTGTAGCAGCATATTTTCATACATAACCATTTTACAGCAATATTCATTTTTCACCATAAACATTTGCATATTTCAAATCTATTAATCCATTGTCCCATCTCCTACCAATCCACCAGTTTATAGAACTTGTAACTGTCCAGTCCATTTTCAAATGAAATTATCTTGGTTTTTAATATATTAATTTTCAGTTTCATGTTCTTCACTGTAACACTGAATGTCTAACATTCACTTCAAGTAAACTGGATTCTCAGTCAACAACTTGCTATCATCTACATTTAAAAATACTTGTTCATCCGCACTCCAAACACTAATGCAGTTAACATTAGCCCAAGCATTCCTTATATCCATAAATACATTAAATAATCATAGGGATAACATGCATCCTTGTCTTATTACCTGTTACATGTCGAACCATTCACTAAGCATTCCATTTGTTCTCACTTGTGCTTTATTTCCCTTATATATTACTCTTATTGCGTTCAGGAACTGACCTTCAGCTTTATGCAAAGGTTTCTTAATTCAAGTCTATTAATTTTATCAGTACATGGAAATCAACACATGTACAATGAACTAATTTTCTCAGATTCACATATTTCTCAATGGCTTACCAAAGGAAAAAACTCTCCCTTCATAGCAAAAAAGGAGAACTGTGCCTCCCAAATTTTGCTCATTGTGTCCTGTGATACCTTTAAAACAGAAATTTACCAAATACCTTCCCTGGCACATTTAACAAAGTACTACCTCCTTCCAACTGCCAGCATTAATTTTTGCTACTCTTTCCTGTAAGTGAAAAATAACAACATTCTTTCAATTATCACCACAGATGCAGTTTTCACACACATATTAAGCTTGGCACACAGCCATTCCATAAACAAAGCAGAACTGTATTAACATTTCTCTAATTGCACCATCTATATCTACCATTTTTCCACATTCCCAGAACATTTATAATTCCTTTGTCTTTTTTTCTTGGGCACTAATGTTTATAGTACATATTTCCATTCCACCCTTCAAAATATCACTTTAATAAATTATAAAATGCCCCTTTCAATAAATCCTCTATTCAATTTCATCCCATTAATCCTATTGCAGTTTAGATCTCAGTACAGGTTTGTTTGGGTTTTTTTTGGGGGGGGGGATTTCTACCCCAGACCAAGCAAAAAATATGGTCAAAGTTTTGGCCTGGTGCTAAGAAATTTCTAGGATCTAGTTAGGAGAAAAAGTGATAGACAGTTGAAATTGTGATGTATTTGTATTGTTTGAGATTTACCTATTATTGAATGCAGTTCTGTGATTTTAAACTGAATTATTGGATATAGGGATTACTGGCTGCTAAATCTGTGGCCTGAAGAAGCATAAAACTCAAAGAGATTTCTACTTGCAAATGTCAAAATTAGTATCTCCTCTTATTTCCATTAGCTGGGATAAAATAGATTCTGCCATGCTGGCATATGAGGACCATTAAAATAAAATCTAAGATAACAAATCCCAGTTTTCCTCTTAGCAGGGTGTGGAGACGCTCAGGAGGCAATGTTTAGAAACAGTGCATTTTGCACTACAGTTCAATAATACATCTTAGTGTTGTGGTTGGTACTGTTCTCACAGTTCTACTTTACAAGTGCTGCAGAGGTGGGCTTTGTACCCAATTCTCACTGTAGCTGATCTCCAGGGTCAAAAGTCATGTGTTTTCTAGCTCATGTGCGATTATAATGTTGCAGCAAGCTGCATCACATAACTAATGCTTGTCAAAGGAGAAGCCAGAAAGGAAAGTCACAAGCCATCCCAGAATGTCACCCCTGCTTTTCCTCCTGAGGAGCTTGCTACAGAGTAAGAATCCAGGAATCTTATATTCTATAGCACTTAATCCTCCAGCAGCCTCCAGCAGCTTTCCTGTAACCTAAGATGACCTGCCTAAGACTCTAGGAGCTGTTATATAGCACAGTGCCTAGAATGCAGAATTGTATGCTTGTTCAGGTCACTGCCAGATGTTCAATTCTCACCAGCTCAAGCTTGACTCAGCTTTCCATGTTCCAAGGTTGGTAAAATTGTTGTGGGCAATATGCTGATTCTATAAACTGCTTAGAGTGCTGTAAAATACTATGAAGCACTATATAAGTCTAAGTAATATTGCTACTGATCCGCACAAGGATTCTGTTGGACTGTCAGAATTGCTATCACTATGTAATACAGTCAGGTGCAGCATACCTTTTAATTTAGCCCAGGTAAATTATGTCACTTCTCCTGCCAAAAGAGCACATAAGTAATGACTAAATTTCATGGGCAATAGAGGCAAATTGCATTCCAGCAGCAGAGTTTATGGCTAAAACAGTTGCCCAATTATTATATTTTATTGGGAGCCACCCAGAGTTGTCTGAAAGATAGGCAGCTGTTGTTTTAAATAAATAAATGGGTTACAACTTGATCCATATAGAAACCTGAACTCATTCAATCAAATTACTTAAGTTTTGTACCCCAAAAAGCATCCCCAAAGCAATCTTGAGATTTGAAACTAATATGCCAAGTATTAAGGGTCAAACCTGAATTAGGCTTCTAATCTCAGGATTTAGAATCATGTTTGACACCATATGCCTGACTCATCTGCAGTTATTAGCTACCAATTTCACTGGCACCGTGTCTGTGTAGCAGAACTTTGCAGTCTTTGCGTCTCTCCTGAATTAACACCAATTAACCCTGGAGACGGTAAAATCAATAGTAAAAGAGAAAATCAGGGACATTAATCATCAACATGTTATTAACAGTACCACTGAATTCTATTGCTAAATGGTAGATAGCCACATGTCCTCTACTGTGGGATAACTACACAATGCACATTTAACCAAATATAGATGGGACTTTCCAGAGCTGGCTGTACTGGTGGGAAGATTCCATGGGATTCATTATTTGCAGAGACTTTGCCCTTATATTCCAGGATGGTAGAAACTCTTATACATGTCCTCATATGTTGATCTTTTTATGAAGCCCCAAGATATGCTCTGATCTCCCAATGATTTTCAAAAATGAGGGTCACGCTGATAAATTTTATGTTTATTACTTTTTAAGGGAGGCTAACCCCACACATTGGGTGGCCAAATATTTTCACTGAGTTATACAACTGCATAAAACTTAATTAAATATGTCATTTTATTGTCCAATTATTTTTTGATTTTGTTTTCCCAATAACAAATTATTGTACCAAACTATTTCTATTTTTTACTATAAAGGGTGGTCAAAGATTGTAATAAAGGGATTTGATTTGACCACATTACTTAGCGAGGGCATTCCTAGCCCCATTTGCCATTGTAATATGAGGACTAATTGTAGTTTGTCACCTGGACTCAATTATTGTCAGGGAACTGCCTTAACTGGTTCTCATCTCTCATCTCTGCTCTTCAATTACCTCAAATAAGGGATAACAGATGGAATATGAACCTATTTATTGGTCCAGATTAAGTTTACTTTCCAAATCACAGTCTGAAGATGGGGGGGGGCGCTTGAGGGAAGGACACAATCATAGACATCAGACGATTTAGAACATGAAATGAATCTTCCCCTTTAGTCCTGAACTTAGAACAAAACATCAAAACACTCACAATTATTATAATTTCAGAATATTTGGTATGCTCAAGTGTTCCAAGTGAATAAATGTTGAACAATAAACCAGTATCTACATGTCATTTTGCAGAAGGCCTATTAACTATTTCATTTTAAATTGGTCAACTTATTTGATAAGTTTACATTATATTGATATTGTTTTTTTAAAAAAACATTACACCCAAAGTTCTTTAGCAGATGGTAATAGTTCCTCACTTTTTAATGTGGCAGATGGTTATATGGATTACTAATGTGCTCTATCATTGTGGAGTGAGAAAAAGTATATATATTATACAGTTTCATGATAATTTCTTTCTTGGTAAATAATGACTAAAACCTGTCCATTGTTTTCATGGTTGACTTTTCTAAGTTTTTTAATTAGTTTTAATAAATACTGTATTTGGCACATAATTTTATATTTGGCATAAAAGAGATAACAAAGAAAATGAGAGCCTGTATCTAAAGTAACATTCATTTAAGAACATCTGTTACATAATGAAAAATTGGGGATTACATGGTAAATCAGAATTGTAAAGTATTTGGGTTTACCATGAAAAGTCCTCTTATCACCACAAGTTAAACAAAGCCAGTTAGAACTATGTGTGCTTTGTTTAGATTCTTCTTCACCTGAAGAATTCTTTCCTGGTAAATTGGAACCATAAATTATTTTATTAGAACCTTTAAGTTATTTTACTGGCTTGTTCACAGTAAGTATCCAAAACTCTATCCACATCTGATGACCTTTACATGTTTTTGACTTCAATTCTAATCAGTTTCAAACATTATGGTTAAGAGGAAGAAACTGTAAAAGCTGTAATCCTGTAATTTACCCTATTCCTTGCATAAAGCAAACTAGGCAGAAATATCAGAGTTGATTTAACTGCTTTGAAGAAAAGAACAAATAATTTCAAATATTAAGACATATTTTAAAACATAAATGAATAAACTGACTAGTGGGAAAGATTGTGATATGTTGACAATGGCAATTAGTAAAGTTAAATGGTGAAACTACTTTATTGTAAATCAGGAGTGTCAAACTCGTATTGTCACGCAAGAGTCACATGACGTTATTGGGACTTTTTCCCCCTTCACTAAACTGGGCAGGGCCGGGTCAGCACATGACGCATCCAGCCTGCGGGCCTAGAGTTCAACACCCCTGTTGTAACTGTTAGTAGTAAATTTAGATGCCAGGTAAATCAGGCTTTTTAAGTTTAGAATTTTATAGTTATATCTTAGGGTGTAATTATTTTTGCTATAATTGCATATGCATCATGATGTATATTGATATTGTTTTTGTATAATTTTAACTTATCCATTTTATTAAGGTTGGGCTACTTCCATGTGTGGAAAACACTGAAAATAAGATTGTTTAACCATAAGGACTGTGTAGCACTTTGGATTTAAAGTAAGGTGACCAGACGTCCCGCTTTTCGCGGGACACACCCGCTTTTTAGCAAAATGCCCCGCGTCCCACGGTGTTTTTAAAAAGACCCGCTTTTTTTTCTGCTGAGTCCGAAGGCCACGCCCACCCACTGTCCTCCCCACCCACTC
>JANHFP010001435.1:47010-61514 GCA_032468135.1 Calamaria suluensis
TAATCAAGGCTGTAAACCGCCCCGAGTCTACGGAGAGGGGCGGTATATAAATCTAACAAAATAAATAAATAATAAATTTTAAAGCAGTTGTAGTTCAAGGCTGAAGCTGTAAGGTGGCCTCAAGCCCCCTTTTTCCTCTTATTTCTCCTTTCTTTCTTCCTCTCCTTTTCCCTTTCTTCTTTCCCTCTCTTCTTCCTCTCTTCTCTCCACTATCCCTCTCCATTCTCTATCTATTGTTGTATTCATGTTCAATTTAGTATTTTCCAAAGTGATGTTCAAGCAATCCCGATTTCTACTTTCTTTTCAGTTACTTTTTCATTTTACTTAATTCACACATATCATCATAAATGTACATTTATATAATAACATTTTCTTTCTCTCCCCCCCTCCCTTTTCCATTTGCACAGGTGTCTTCTGGGTTTCTATTTCTTATTTGGGTGACAAGAAAAGTTTTAAAGTAGGACAAAGCTCAACAACTGTCTGGTTTAGCAACAGAAATGTTGGGCTCAACCACCCTCAATTTATGACCACATTTGAGTCCGAAATTTCTGCTGCTAAGCAAGACAGTTGTTGAGCTTTGCCCTACTTTTAAAACTTTTCTTGCCATAGGTTATTTCAACCGTTCTTTAAAACCTGCAATTGTTAAGTTTCTTGTCAGAAGGTCAACAAAAGGTGACGCTGGGACACTGTAACTGTTGTTAAATATGAACCAGTTGCCAAGCACCCAAATGTTGATCCCAGCAACGGTCACATGAAAAATGGTCGTCACTTTTTTTCTGTGCCATTGGAACTTCAAATGATCACTAAAGAAATGGTTGTAAGTCATACTACCTGTATGCTATTATGTATGTTACTCTGAGGAGGCACCTAGCTCTTTCAAAAGATCCCTTTTTGAAAAAAAAGCAGCGTTTGGCTCCATCGTGCAGTAGTTTGTCCATTTTCCACAAGGAATAAAAAGCAGTAAAATTGGTTATTTGGGGAGAAAGTACTTTCCCCATTCTTGTGGATGTGATCAATCCCCATGGGGTTTTTCTTTCTACAGAGTTCTGAAGTTGAAAGAAACTGAAAGTGCCAAGCAGCAAGAAGTCATGGAAGATTTTATCATAGAAGCCAACAGGAAAAATAATGTGAGATTATAAAAATAAAACTGGTTGAAGCCGTTATTCTTTAAGAATATTCTTTAAAGAATATTCTTTAAGAATATATTTCATTGGGAGAGTTTCTATTCCTGAGGTCTGAGTCAAAACATTACATATATAATAGTTTTTGAAATATATGACAGTTGCCTGGATTCATAAAACATGCTAAGGACAAACCATAACTTCCATAATGTCTGTTAAACTCCTGTTAAACAGAACTCCTCTTGTTACAGAATAAATTGTACAAGAGATATAACATATCATAATAATGGAGGGGGGAAATCCCCCTTGCAGCTATATTTTCTATTTTCTGCAAGGTGGTTTTTTAAAAAAAATCTCAGTTAAAGTTAGAATCTGTATTCAAATAGAAGTAAAACAAGTGCTCAGTTAGTGTTGTCCTTAGTTGATCATGTGTCAAAACGGCGCCAAAAAACCCCTCTCTTTTCTTCATATTTTTCATAACAAAGGTGAACAACTCTGTAACAGTAACAGCATCTGGCCGAATAGTGAAGAAGCGTTTTAAATTACTGGATGATGATCCTGAGCAAGAGGTAAATTCAGTTTTAGATAGTTAACAGTCATTTGATCCTGAATAAAAAAGTCAGAGAAATGACCCACATTGGCTGGGTAAAGTTTGCATAGACCTACAAAACGTTTTATGCCATAATTTCTTTATTGATATCTCCAGGAATATTTGGGGGGGTTGGTCTCTTTTTGCAGGTGAGAGAGAGAGATAAAGCAAGCATTTTCATTTTATTGTTGACCTCTGATCTGTGAGGAATCTTTCTATGAATTATTATTGTGTTAATAGGACTTAAAGAATGCAAGGACTGTTAAATTCTAGAAATAAGCTGGGTTACTGCTTTAGGAATCCTGGAAAGAGATGCGAGGAATTAACTTGGTTGTTGATTATCCACTTAATCTCACAAGGTCTTGCCAGAGACCAATTCTATGCTGTTGAAGAACATTGCAGGTCACAAAAAGATGATAAATAATGCAAAGAAAACAGTCGAGATCTGAGCTGAGCAATGTGTCCCTACATCATTAGCAATGTATTTTTGGAAACCATTTTTCACTTTCTATTAGGAACTGTAGCCGAGATGACACAGCCACAAGAATTCTAATTCCTCAGCTTCTGGAAACCATTTCCAGCCTTGTTTCCATGGAAATGAATATAGGTGGGGGGTGAAAACATGGCAAGAACTGTTTGAGGCTTTTAGAATCTGTAATTCATTTATATTCAATTGCCAAATTTAAAAAGAGATCACAGAGAAGCAAGGCCCCAAGTTTTATCTAAAGCATGTCTTTCCTTTGGTTTTACAGCCTTAAATTATATTTTACAGAAGGAAGTTATTTAAAAAAAATACTTGCCTGTATTTAACTGGGGGACATAAATGCAGAAATTTCTGCAGTCCATTTTAGAATAAATCTTGAAACATGGGATGCGTATATATGAGTTGTCTGTGTGATGGTTTCATTGTTAGCAGTTATGTACAGTGTTTATTTGGGTAGTTGCTGCATTGTTGTTTTTCCCCAAAACATCTCTCCATATCTTAAGCTACAACTGAATGTACATTGCAAATGAAATCCTGATGATGTCAGTGGTTCTGTGCCCATCTGTTACAAGTGGGTTGTAAATGTTATCACACATATAGTAAGGGAACTAATGTGATGTTGAATTAGGAGAGAAACCTACGATCTATCCCACGCTTAGCCATTGGAAGCTCACTAAGTGACTTCAGACCTACCTCACAAGATTGTAGTTGTGAGGAAAAAAATAAGAAACTACCGGTATGTACCTGTGTCATGTGGAACTCCTGAATGTCAGGATGCAAATTCATTAAATAAACTTGATAATGTACAAGTAGAAGCTCAAATGAGTATAGCCTTGCTCATTGAAATGGACAGAGCCTACCTGCACTCATCTGCCTTTCTACACACACAATGTGTCCGCGAGGAGTCTGCGAGGAGAGGGGCGGTATAGAAATTCAATAAATTAAATTAAATTAAATTAATGTTTACAGTAAGGCAACTGCAATTTGAGTTGCTAAAGTCCACTGTAGAAATAATACATCATTCCAAAAATCTTAAGTAAACTGGATTGAAAATGTAGAGTATGGCCAGATGAATGAGAGTAGGCTTTTAAAAATTTAGAGGACTTTTCCTTGTTTTTATGTTTTAAATTTGTATTGAAAATAGAAGATACTTTAAAAGGTGACTAATGTGCCCACTGCTGGCTTTTTTATGTGTGTCTCTATGTGTGCCAAGACTTTCAAAATTGTCGACTATGAGGACGAACTGAACTTGCTATCTGTTGTGGCTGTTACTCAGATAGGAGTTGATGGGGCAGCTCATCTTGATTTCCATTGTAACGAGCAGGGTATTCGGTTGAAGAGTTTTCCTTTTGTGGAGCCCTGGGATGTGGTAAGTATAATTTAGGTTTTCCTAATGTTCCTACTACCAACGTACTACAGTAACTTGGCTCCAATGACATGATACTGTTGAGCCATTTATATGTGCCATTCAAATGCTAAAAATAAAAATTCCCATGAAATGGGACAAGTTAAAGTAAAGGAGTTATAGAAATATAATAATGCAGCAATCTGGAAATACAGCCAGTGCATTTCTGTTAAATCCATCTGATTTCTATCCAGAGCTGAGTTTTGTAGATTTAAATTGGCTGGTTGCTTTGAAGCTATGAGATACACCCTCCAAAGAACCTTTCCAATTTAAAACTAAGCTTTAAGCATCTTTCTAAAAACAAAGTTGAAGGACAAGTGTTTTTTGATAATTAGATCAATGTATAAAGGTAAAGGTTCCCCTCGCACATATGTGCCAGTCATTCCTGACTCTAGGGAGCGGTTCTCATCTTTGTTTTAAAGCTGAAGAGCCAACGCTGTCTGAAGACATCTCCGTGATCATGTAACTGGCATGACTCAATGCCTAAGGTGCACGGAACGCTGTTACCTTCCCACCAAAGGGGGTCCCTATTTTTCTCCTTGCATTTTTTAAGTGCTTTTGAAACTGCTAGGTTGGCAGAAGCTGGGACAAATAATGGGACCTCACCCTGTTATGCAGCACTAGGGATTCGAACCTCTGAACTGCTGACCTTTTGATCGACAAGCTCAGTGTCTTAGCCACTGAGCCAAAGCATCCCTTTTGGGGATCAATGTATAAATGGCATTTAAAAAAAAAAAAAGTCCCCAGTCTGAAGAAAAAGGGCAAAGCAGGCTTTTAAAGCTTTAACGTGGGGAAAAAAATGTCCACAGCTGAAATCCAGACAAAAAATGGACTTACAATTATTCCAGTTCTTGTGTATATGGATATTGGCAATGTGTGAAAAGCTGGCATTGTACAGAATGCCTAGGAAATCTATAGAATCGGTGATGTTTTTAGGCAAAGTATCAAATGTCTGTTATTTTAATATGCTATGCAGTGTCCGATGTATTATATACCTGGGCATTACACAGAGTGACAACTATTTAGGCAAAGCATGAAAAAAAAGAGTCAAGAAAAGGATTAGGGCTAGCCTTTATTGTAAAGACATAGATGAAAATGGAATAACACTACCCTAGAAGATCCAGTAACTTATCAAAAATCTGGAAGGTGATATCAAACAAAAACATTTTATCGCCACAAAGAGTTTATACGTCGTATAGCATTCTCGCTATCATTTGAAGTGTAAATTGTGTTTTTGTTCTTCTAATGCAGACGGACAACCATGAAGTTCACTTTGATAGACATATAGTGCTGCACATACAACAACAGCCCCACAGGAGGTTCAGCTGTCACGTGTACCAGATGACCTGCAATAGTTGAAAAGATGGCAGTATATAGAAAGGGAAAAAGAAGAGGGGGTGTCTGGTCGAAAACTGGGAGTGGCAGATACTGAATATTTTTAGATTTCACCTTGATTTGGAGACTTTGCTGTGGACAGTATCTGAAGACATGCAAGTCTCTCCTTTTATGCAGTGTAACAGTAGTAACTGTTATTCTTCTTTGTATAAACACAATTCTTTCTTAGCTGCTTCTCAGCCTTTGGGCTAAGATGAAATGTACTGTAGTATAAATGACTTTAAATATTTATTTAAAAAAAAACTCAAGTAGCAAAATTGTAAATTGACACAGATGTGCAGTGGTGGAATTCAATTCTTTTTACTACCGGTTGTAGGCATGGCATGGCTTGGTGGGTGTGGCCTGGTGGGCATAGCAGGGGAAGGATGCTGCAAAATCCCCATTCCCAACCCACTCCAGGGGAAGGATATTGCAAAATCTCCATTCCCAGTGCACTCTGGGGCCAGCTGCTCTCCGAACTAGTCAAAATTTCTGCTACCGGTTATCCAAAACCTGCTGAATAGCACCCCTATAGATGTGTATTTTTTTTTCTAAAATACAGTTCTTTTTTTAATTAATATTGGAGAATTGTGCAAAATGCAAATCCAAACTACATTTTTGCTGTCATTAAAAAAATGGAATTTAAATCGTTAAATCATGTTTTAATTCTACTCTATAAGGAGCAAAGGATACTCTTCAGTTCGATAGGGGCTAAATCATGGCTATCTATGCCCTGCTACAGCTAGACATTATATAAACACTAACTGACAGGGTTGTATTTCCTCTCTAGCAGGCAAAGAGGGAGCTGGCCTTAGTTCTTCTGTCAGCAGATAAACTGATCACTTGCCAGTCATCTAAAGAAGGTTGTCAAATGGGATTCTCTTTAGAAGTAATACTGTGTGCAGCAGTCCACTACTAAATGCCTAGGGGTGCGTTACTATTTTACAGTTATGCAGAAATAGAGTGATTAAGAGTTAAGAAATAGGCTGCTTCTTCTCCTGCGGCATGATTTTTCCACTGTTTTTTCCCAGGTATCCTGTTTCGGGAATTTTCGGTTTTTAATTTCTTTATTTTTAAAAGAAAAAGAATAATTTCTGAAAGATGTTCCTGAGAATGAATTTTGTTCGATTTCCTTCCTACTGTCGGTGTTTTAGTGATAGAATAGAATAGAATTGAATAACAGAGTTGGAAGGGACCTTGGAGGTCTTCTAGTCCAACCCCCTGCCCAGGCAGTAAACCCTTCACCACTTCAGACAAATGGTTATCCAACATCTTCTTACAAACTTCCAGTGTTGGAGCATTCACAACTTCTGGATGTAAGTTGTTCTACTGACTACGTGTTCTAACTGGCAGGAAATTTCTTCTTCTAAGTTGTTTCTCTCCTTGATTAGTTTCCATCCATTGCTTCTTGTCCTGCCTTCAGGTGCTTTGAAGAATAGCTTGCTTTCTCTTCTTTGTGGCAGCCCTTGAGATATTGGAACATTACCATTTCTATGTTCTGTTGAGCACATTAAACATACATCATTATTTATCTTGCAACCTTAGTCTCCTAGGTGACTGCCACCACCACCAACGCCCCCATTTATCCGGTTCCTGGCTGCCAAACCACCTTCCTCCTGCTATCTTTTGGTCTTTCCCCCTCTTCCCCCCTCCCGTGCCCCAGCTCTTCACTTTCTAGGAAATTTTTATGCTCTGTATAAAAAAGCTTCTGCTTCTTCATAATTGTTTAACATATCTTTTCCTTCCCAGAATACTAATAGACCGTCTGGCATTAACCTTCTAAAAATAATACTTTTGGCAGACAATTGTTCTTAAAAACAAGTTTTATTAATTTTAATACATATGAAATTTTTCCCTATTACATAAAAAAGAATATAGGTTATACATAAATTTTTACACACACACCCTCCCTCATCCTCCCCCCTCTTCCCCCCGGCAGACAATTGTTTAATCAAAAAATGATATTTCTTCCTGGTATCTCTTATCTTTCTGGGAATCTGTTTTAATACTGCAGTCACCCTTCCTTTATATCTCAGGGTTCCTCCCCTCATTGCCCTCAATACTCTTGCTGCTCGCCTCAAGTATTTAACATGAATTTCTGTTGGAACATTGTTTATTCTGGCATAGGTTGAGTTCACACTGTAAATCAAATCACTGTCCCCCCAAACCAGTGCTGTATCTACCCCAATCAAATCTGCCAATAATTGAGACATTATATCTTTCAGATCCTGTCCCGCATCCTCTACTACATTTTGAAATCTCAGATACCATGATAACTTTTCTAATTACATTGCTAACATTATGTTCTCAAACCTCTGATTTTCTTTTTGTAACATTTCCATTTTTTTTTGTCCATTTTCTCTGTTCCGTCTTCAACATTTTCAATTTTCTTTTTGTTGTCTGATGCGGCCTGCTTCATATCTCTCATCTCTTGTCTGAATTCTGCAGCATCCTTCTGCATCTGGTCACTCCATTTATTGATAACTTGTAAACTCTCCGATAGTGTTGGTTCTGACTTCTCCTGCTGTAAAAGAGAAGCCTGTTTCTTGGCCCATTTTGCAGGCATTTTTGATCTTTCTGGTGTACCAATTAATGTACCAAACAGGTCATTGATTTATAGTCCTAATTCCAGTTGTTGAGATAGTCCAATTCTTGACCCAGCTAAAGAATTGTCACTTTAAACCAATACAGTTCCTACAGGCGAGAGAAAATTCAAAAGATTTTTATTATTATTGAAGGCTTGCTCCTCAGGCAGAGGCAAAGAGAGTTCTGTGGGAAAGTCACCCTTCAACCAGGAAAGAAGGCATAGCTGCTTTGATATTGTTAGTGTCAATGTGCCTTATCTCTCAAGGCCAGTGGGCTGAGCTCCTTCTCGCTGAGGCAACCATGGGGGGGGGGGGTGTTAGAGCAAGGCAGACAAAGAAGAAAAAAAGCCAAAGGTCTGTATTAGGGGAATTTGGGTCCGACTTGCCAGTCCCTTTCGATTTTGGGGTGGCAGCCACCCAGAGCATCAAAAAGTCACTGAAAAACATTTAAATTATTTTTTTTCTTTTGTGCCCTTCCAGAAGCATAGAAAATAAAAAGCTTCCTTTTAAATCAAGCTTATACCGCCGCTTGCTTAGAGGGGTGATGGTGAAAACCCACTCCCCTCTTTGTCCTTTCATTCCAAAAACTGGAAACATTCACCGCCAGGTCCATTATTTTGATTAACAGGTTGACTGCAACATTGTAGCACCTCAATCAACAAGTGTGAATCCTCATTCAGCAATCCACTGCGAGCTCGGCAGGAATGGCGGCTTTGACAGCCCCCTCCCCACCCACGACTCCTAGGGCTTGCCTGGATGTTTCAGGGGACCGCCATCTCCCCTGATGATCCAGGAGTACACCCCTTCGGTCGGTTGCCCCTACAAGGCGACCACCGGCTCCGAAGAGCCCACCAACAAGGGAGAAAAACAGTCGCCGGGACAAGCTTCATCCCGATGCGACTGCCCCCGAGCGCCGCCGGAAATGATCTCCCTCAGTCATTTTAATATCCTGGCATTCAGGTGCTGAAAATAAATATTTCTTAATAGTCATAGATGTGATTTGCTTTGTACAATATATTGTGCAAATTTAGTAATTACATGTTGATTTAATACTCTACGATAGATACATCACAAAATAGTATTGATAGTGATACAATACTTATTGAATGTATGAGTTTCAAATAGAAAAATACAATTTTCTACTTATACTTTCATAAGTTATTTAAACTTCATCCTGCCTTTTTTATTTTTATAAGTAACTCAAGGCAGCAAATATATCCAATACTACTTCCTCTTCCAATTTTCTGCTCAACAATCTTGTGAGGTGGGTTGGGTTGGGAGAGTATGATTGTCCTAAAGGCATCCAGCCATCTGTTCATACCTAAAAACAGGACTAGAACTCACAATCTGCTGGCTTTTAGCCTAGTGCCATGATGGTGAATCTGTGGCATGCACAGCCCTCTCTTTGGGCATGCCAGCCATCGTCCCAGCCCAACTTCAACATGCATGCGCATGTACCTCCCGCCAGCCAGCTGGTCTTCAGGTCTGCTGCACATGCATGGGGAGGGGACATGGGGGGCACACGCACATTGCATTTGGGGGCTTGTGTGATACCCCCTCACCCCATTTTGGGCCTGGAAGGCCGCCTGCACCAACCTTGAAGCCAAAATGGGGCATGGGGGCACATGAGGTCCTCCTGCGCCCCATTTTGGACCTGGAAATCAGCCTGCACCAACCTGAAAAACTGTCATGCCTCTGCCAGCATCCACCTCGGAGGTCGAGGAAGAACAGCTGGCAGAGAGTAGTGAGGGGGAAGCTGGAGCTGAGGAAGAGCAAGCCCATGCTGGATCCAGAGAACTAGGGGCAGAGCCAGAGAGGGGAAGTTCATAGGAGGAACTGGGAGCAGCCCCACCCCCACCCCGATCCAAGACAGAGACGCAAGGACAAGAGAGCTTTAGAAAAAGGTCTACTCAGGAGGAAGTGAGGAATAAGACACAGCTGAGCTTGGGGCTTTAAAAGTAGCCAGTTTGGTAGAAATTCCTGGCTGGAATCAAAGGCTGTTTTTTCCAGAGTAACTTTATGTAACTTTGCCTCCAAGATTCTGAATTCCTGTCGGAAGATAACACTTCAAGTTTGGATGGTGTTTTTTCTCTGAGTAAATTGTGAGTATTTTGAACTGCAGCCAGATTCTAGTTATAATTCTTGGAGGGTTGCTGCTTGCCTTGGAAGAAACCCAGTATTGCAGGAAAAGACTTTTTGAAAAGCATTTGGGTTTGCAATAAAGACTCTTTTTATATCATTGTTTGTTTATTTGCTTTTGCATCTAGCTGGGTCATCACAAAACCAAAAATGGGTGAGGGGAGGCAAGGTGCATGTATGGAGGTTGCGCGCAGGGTGCACATGGGTTTGCGTGTGCATTGCATTATGGGTGCGGGTGCACACACTTTAAACACGCAATGACAAAAAGGTTAGCCATCATTGGCCTGGTGTCTTTACCTCTACTAGACCAAGTTAGCTAGAAAGATCAGAATGAAATCTATGCGGAACACATTTATTATAAACTTTGTTCATCTTAAAATGGAGAACTGCTAAATATGTAATGTTATGCTAATTTATTATAATTATCAAATCAAATCAACTATTTAAAAATGCAGATAGCACTGGAGTCAATTTTGGACTAACCCATCCTGCAATTCTACTCAGTGCATTTTGTGGTTCTTACTGCATAATCATATTCTTTTGGAACTGGAAGCCCACATTTTATATTTTGGAATTTCATTGCTATACATCAAGCTATGTAAGCCTCTGGCTATGTGACTTGGCTACATCCTATCTGTCTCAGCCAATGCAAATGAGAAGTAACTTGGAAATCATATTTTTAAATTATTCATTATGCTCAAGAGTTAAATAATATGAGAGAAAGGAAGAAATACCAAAAGCTTCCATATGATCTCTGGGAAAAAAAACTATACTTCAGCTTGGGAAAGGACCAAGAAAATAGATTATGCTTAAATATTTACAGAAATGCTCCAAACTTTTTACAAATAAATAGCCAAAGTACAGGAGATTATGTTTCCTTGATAAATATCTGTTTAGAGATAGAACGTAACATTCTGGTAGCAGAAAGTGCTCAGGATGTGGAAAGAATTATTTAGAAACTAATTTTATGAGAATGTTAAACCTCAGGATGTACTGTCAACAACACTAATAGGAAAATTTGAAAATTACCCTGGACAAATGCCTTAGCAATGCATTTTTTCCTTCTTATGTACATTTAGAGCATATGCACCAAAGACAAATTCCTTGAGTGTCCAATCATACTTGGCCAATAAAGAATTCTAACTTCTGACTCTAATATAGGCAAAGTTGTTAAGAAAAAATGGGCTTCAACTAATGAACAATTGAAGTTTTATTGAATAGTTATCAAACAGTTTTATCTTCATGAGAATTGGAGAAGACTGCCTGAGGTTTTTGTGCAAACTACTTTCATGGTCTGGACTCCTTGTTCATCTGATCTGACAGCCTTCTTCATCTGATCATTGCCTTAGTGGTTGAAAAGCCCATTATCTTCCAAGGACATGTCTCTTAGTCACTACAATGGTGAAATCACTGAACATTAAGTACCTGTGCAGTCCCTCTAATTAGATGTACCAAAGGGATAATTGACCCAAGCTGAAATGGGCAACATTGGTTGGAAATCTAGGTAACTAATGACCATTACATCATGTGCTTCACCCAATAAACAACATTTGCACATATAGTAGAGGTAGAAAAGGAATGGAAAAAAAACTAGAATAAGAAAAATACAGTCTGAATGACTATATCAGGAAAACTAAAGAGGCTCTGCTAGCAAAAGATTGCCAAGAAAGGCTCCCAGAGACAACAAAACCTAAACTGGGATGTAAAAAATAAATACCTGAAAAAGAGCCAATTTACATCTAAACATTAAGCTTATTGACTCTGAGGACCCTGGAGATTCCGTCCCAGTTTTACTTCCTTGTAACTTTCTACTAGGAAAGGGTCTGTCTTCCTAATGAATATACAAATTCTATTAAAGTGGGAGTTAGAATTGTTTGTCAATATTTCAGCATCTTTGTGGAACGTGGTTGTAGCTGCATTAAAGACCTTAGTTAGTACAGGATTCAAAGCTGTGCCTCAGCCAAGGAAAAGGGCGGTTAGAGACATGTTAGCTTCCTAAATAGTATAAAACCTGCCTTGTAAATGACCCCTTTGGTACTAAAATTTGTATCAAGATTAACATGAGCCTTATTTCACTTCTATCATTTAATTGCAACTTGATTGGACCCCTACATATAGAGGAGAGATATAATGTGATCCTCAACTCACCTGGCTAAACCATGGGTTAAAGAAATGCTAACATGCAGCCTCTGCTTATCGGTGAACAAATAATTTGCAACTAAACAAGCTATCAATGGTTTCTACATTATGCAAACCGGAAACATTTCCTATTCCTCCTGGAGAAAAGCCATGATTTGATTTAGTAATCTTTGTTTTGTTTTGAACAAATCAGAATCCCTGGCTTTCCCCATACCATAAAAACCTTTTGTGCAGACATACTGATTTTTTTTTAACTCAACACATTGCTTAATTTCTGCTAAGTAAAATACATTATCATCACTCTGAATATCACCAGATATATCACTATGATATTTTTTTGCTGTGCACAGAACAAGTGGCATAGAAAGAAAATCAGCCTGGAGAGAGTAGAAAATAGAAATTATTTGCAAAAAAATGTATAAAAATCAAATATATTTCAATAGAATAATGAAACAAAGTTATGTAAAAGGTAGTGTTGCAAAAGGTCTTCCAATTGACTTGCAAAAATTGTATTTGTAGAAATCCCTGTAACTAGGGGACTGAACAAGAAGGACCCAAAGTCCAAAGTTATTTTTAAGGCACTGAGATAGTGATTATGTGCCATCAAGTCATTTTTCAATTCTTAATACATAGATAAGGACTTTTTCTTTTCACTAACCATTTCTTCCAACCATGCACTCATCCCCTCTGTTGTAGAGCCTATCCACCTTGTCAAGGATGGGTTCCACTTACCTTTACCACCGGTTTGCATCAGGATCACATGTGTGCTTTTGCACATGTGTAGAAGCTTCTGCACATATCATCTGTGATGACTTCTGGGTGGGTCGGAGGAGCCTCCTGTCAGTTTTACTACCAGTTTGCAAGAACTGAACTGAACTGGGAGCAACCCACCATGACACCTTGTCCTCTTCTCTTTCAATTTTCTAGAGTTACAGCATTTTCAAGACAGTGAGTCTTCATATAGTACCGTGATGGCGAACCTATGGCACGGGTGCCACAGGTGGCACACGGAGCCATATCAATGGGCAAGCGAGCATTGCCCTAGTTCAGCTCTGACGCACATGCAGGCTCTGGCCAGCTGATTTTCAAGCCTTCTGAGCCCACCAGAAGTCGGGAAAGAGGCTTGTTTACAGCCTCTGGAGGGCCTGGGGGTGTTGAGAAGGCCTGTTTTTCACTCTCCCCGGGCTCCAGAGCCTTTCTAGGGAGGGTGGGGCGAATTGAATTATGGGTGTGGGCAGGTGGACCTGCAGCAAAAAGGTTAGCCATTACTGATATAGTATATCAGAATTTGTTCGAGTGACAATTATGGGTTAATTAATTTGCTCAATCAGCTATCAGTTTGTTTTCTTGGCTATTCACAGAATGCTCAGGCATCTTCTCCAAAACCAAAGTTCAAATAGTTGATAATCATCTTATCCTGCTTCTTTAAACTTAGGCATTTGTTTCCACAGAAGGTCACAGAGCAGGAGAAAAAAAAATACATTTCAGAATCCAAATCAGAAGCAGAATCTGGTTGGATCCTGAAATCACTTAGTCCTCATTCATGGCAGGAAAAAAACAGACAAATATGGTTCCAGAATCCAATTGTGTACCCCTTAAGAACTATACTGAATCCAGCTTAGAAACAACAGAAGGTGTTAATCTTTTTGTTGGTTTTGTAAGAGAGCTCTTGTTAATACTACTGCCCAAACCAGGGGTCTCCAACCTTGGCAACTTTATGACTTGTGGATTTAAACTCCCAGAGTTCCTGCTGGCTGAGGAATTCCGGGAGTTAAAGTCCACAATTCTTAAAGTTGCCAAGGTTGGAGACTCCTGACCTAAACCACTGTCTGAAGTTAAAAACTGATTGGAAGCCATGTTTTAATTAAATGGCAACAGCTGTGTTCTCTTGGAAATACATTTAACTGTCGTCCTGTCTACAGAGCAAGCCTAATACATATGGTGTTTGTATCGTGCTAGTAATGTAAGTATGCATAATTTATGTTTGAATTTTTTCATTGCTGACTGACTGATTGATAGTTGCTTTTTAATTTATTTCAAGATAAAGGTTTAGACAGTTTAGAATGGATATGATCTCAATAAAGGCTTAACTTTTGGCTGAAACTAGTACCCTAATACATATATTTTACAATTTTATTTAAAGGGTTGTTTTGTTTAATTTTCACTTTGGAGACTTTTATTTTCCACTAATCTGTGAATATAGTTAGGTTTCCTGTGCAATCATACCCAGCAATCATAAATTATATTAAATGGAGAAATCTAATATGAAAAGAAGGGATGGAGAAAGATACATGTAAGAACGTTGAGGTAAAAAAGAGTGCAAAAGAGTGCAAACTCCTGGTTTGGGGTGAAAATTAGGATCTGGCCCTGAGTGTGTCTGAAACTGGTGAGCTGATCAAACATTCCTCTCTTTCAATGTTCTACAATGTCTTCTTTAAAAGTTTGCACCTCTTTTAACATCAGTCTTATTTCATGCTCTTATTTCTGCTAGATTTACCTTTCCATGTTCTGAAGGGCTACCTTGTTTTTTATTAGGGCTTATTCCTTTCTCATTCTAATCCTGACATAGCTATATTAAGATGCAACCAGACTTTTATATATATATATATATGGTAATTGTAGGGTTACTTGGTTGCCCAATTATGGTTGCCCAATTATGGGAGGGAAC
>JANHFP010001435.1:70192-82229 GCA_032468135.1 Calamaria suluensis
TACCTTCCCACCAAAGGTGGTCCCTATTTTTTCTACTTACATTTTTACGTGCTTTCGAAACTGCTAGGTTGGCAGAAACTGGGACAAGTAACAGGAGCTCATCCCATTACACAGCACTAGGGGATTCGAATCGCTGAACTGCCGACCTTCCAATCAATCATCTTAGCTGTCTTAGCCCTCTGAGCCACCGCATCCCTATTTACTTCTTTACATAATACTTATTACAGTGATGCTAATAAAAGGCAAATGGCTGATTTATCAAAATATGATTTGGTAGCAAAACACAAACTGTATTTAAAACCTACATTTTTCCTATCAACCTCCTAAAAGATTTTAACGGAAGATTATCCCTTCAGTTTCAGTGGGTTTGTTTTTTTTTTCATTTTCGGAAAAGCTATGAAACTGGAGTTTATGCAGTTAACCTGAGTGGTGTCAAATGTCAATATTATATTTCGTATAGGCATGGGGAAATGAGCATTGAACCTTTTTCAAGGACATTCCATTTGGGGACTGAGATTTATTTATGACTTTTATAGCACAAGTCCTTGGCATAGGTCACTGTTTCTCAACCTTGCTGGCTGGGGAATTCTGGGAGTTGAAGTCCAGACCTCTTGAAGTTGCCAAGGTTGAGAAACACTGGCATAGGTGATGTGCATGTTGGTAAACATTTAAAGATATGGCTCTTAGAAAATATATATTAGTCCAGATGGAGTACTTTGTTCCTTTCTTTTTGTTATCAAGAAGCTTGTTTTAATGTTAATATCTACCTACTTATGTATTATGATCAGTGTATTATGCACTGCTGCTAATTTCTCTTCAATTTTTTTACTGGCCTGATTAGAAGGTAACTAAAATAATGTACTTGGGTCATTCTGTGACATATGGGCTGAATGAAATACACCTTTTATTCAGTCACTCTCTCTCAGCCCAATTCATCTCACAGGATTGTTGTGGGGGAAATAAGAGGAAACAATATTAGCGCTATTGGCCACCCTGGGTTATTTATAAAAATAATAAAGTGGAGTAAAAAAGTGACCCCACACCTGTAAATTTTAGTGGAAGAATGACAGTGATTCATCAGGTTCCGTTCTGCAGCTTCTTCCCCTAGAACCCTCCTCTCAAATGTGTAAACTCAGTTTTCTTTCCTTTTGCCTATTTTGCTGTGTTGCCTTAAGGAACCTACTGAATTTGCAGAAGCTTAAGCTATTTCTTTCTCCCCCAAATCCCCTCAAATTCTTCTGGCCCAATCCACTACTAGAATATAGCCATTTACTTACTATTACTTGCTATGTATAAGTGAGGTTATCATGTGGACAAAATGCCTATTTCTGCCTTTTTTAAGGTGAAGCATGGACCAGGTTTGTCTTATTTGAGTTCCTTGTTTTATGAAATATGGGTGTGCTGTCTGATTTCCAATGTGCACAAAGGTGACTTCACCCAAATAGTTTAGTAAATTGTCACAACTGGAGATTCTGGTTTATCAATCCCAACAATTTAGGATTTGTAAACCATCCCAGAATATATAAGTAAAAGCCAACCTGGTTGAATCTAGTTTAGAAGAAGCATACTAAGCCAGGAATTTTAATTAAAAAACAAAACAAACTGTTTTTGTTCAATGTTTGTTGAGTCAGGCCATCTCTCTAATCTAGCACGGTTGCCAGTCAATCTCCAAAATCTTAGATACAGAACTTTATCACTGTCTCCGAGATACACCCTATTCTTCTAAAACAAGATCATTTTAAAAAGTGTGTGTGTCTCAATATTTTAGTTTCCAATTAATCTGAATTCTTTCCCTGAGAAAAGGGATAAACAGTAAAATGAGAAAGTATGACCTATTTTTTTGGAAATTCGCAAAAATGTTGCTTCTCATTAGAATAATGCAAGAACAGTTTTAATGTTGCTAATAAAGTTTTGTTTTGTTTTAACCTTCAGAATTCTTCTTTATTTCCCAATTACAGCAATTATTGTATACAGGTTACCATGGACCTGGAAATGCAGCAAATTTTTCATGAAATTAATCCATGCCTTGCTACATACCGTTGCCCTGACACTTGCTATTATTTCCCTGGTGGCTGTTTTTGATTTCCATAATGGTCAGAAGATTCCTAACTTGTACAGTCTACACAGCTGGATTGGATTGACTGCTGTAGTTCTTTATGCTCTACAGGTTAGAAGATGTCATTTATAAACTATACTTAAAAACAGAATAACATTTTAACTTCAATCAAAATGTGCTGTGCATACATTAATTTTAACAAGGGTATTTTGTATTCTGCAGTTCTTAGACATAAACCTTACAACTCAGTAAATTAATCTTTGTCAAATGAAGGCGAATATACATGTCCCAGGATATTGTTGTAGGATCCAATCTAGGTTGGTCACTGGGACTGAGGTTTTGTCTTCCATGCTTTCAGGCTTATGCTGGAGCCTCTAGAGCAGTGTTGGCTAACCTTTTCGGCAAAGAGTGCCCAAACCGAAATGTGCATACATGTGTGCATATGCGTGGGCTGGAGCACTGGAAATCCAAAATCCAGTTGACTGGTGTGAATGAGCACATCAGCCAGCTACTCTTTGGGTTTCCGGCATGTGCACCGGCCAGATGGTCTTGGTGCGCACTAGAGTACTGTAAACCCAAAGACCAGCTGGCTGGCACATGTGCTCACAGAGATGGCTCTGCGTGCCACCTCTGGCACACATGCCATAGGTTTGGCATCATGGCTCTAGAGAGAAGTTCCCTGAAGATGGGCTCCAGCACCAGCCCGAAAGCTTGGAAGACAAAATGTCGGCTGCAGTGACCCCAGATTGGATCCTTCATTAATCTTTGTGTTCATTGTAAACAAGATAAGAGATATAAGGTATTTTATGTTTAAGCAATTGGCATTCTGCTGCAGAAATCTGTCCAGGAACTAAAAATATTTCCTTAATAAACATTTTGTAATTGCAATTAAAAAAACTAGTTTGCCAATACCTTGCAGATTGTAAAATAACACTTAAAGGTAAAGGCAGTTGTTTACCTTCTTAAAAAATTATTTGCAAGAAATGAAGCCAGTGTAAGTAATGTAAGAGGATCTTTCTCATAAGAAGTAAATTTAAAAATACAATATTATACACGACGTTTTGTGGATTCATTAGGCTCTGAAAACAGTCTTTCTATTTTGAGTACTTTTAGTAAGGAGCTTTTTGGTTCTCCAGCTTTTATTAAATTGTTGAGAATGTTGCTGCTTCTATATTCAGAAGTGTTTCATTTTACTACCTTTGTAGAGTGTTTTCCATATAATTTTTACAGGGTATTCTAGACATAGGTTCAGACTTTCTTGTTTTTAATAGTAGGGAAAGAAGTAAGTGTATATCATTTAATTTTATATTATATATTATGAACTTTTATATATATGTTGGGGAAGCCATTGCCCTCTAGAAGAGCTCCATGATAATGATGAGGAATGTAGTTTACTTCAACAGAACTTG
This sequence comes from Calamaria suluensis, assembly GCA_032468135.1. Lineage (NCBI taxonomy): Eukaryota > Metazoa > Chordata > Lepidosauria > Squamata > Calamariidae > Calamaria > Calamaria suluensis. Next base: position 73,658 of record JANHFP010001435.1, read on the forward strand.
GAGATCCAAAACATCCTTACTTCTTCCCTAAATCCACTTAGAGGATAGGGTCCAAAAGGATGGTTGTAGCCCTGAGCAGCTTGGCCTAATAAGCAACTAATTGCTCATTGTAGTAGAAAGCACACATTTTAAAAAGGTGGAAAAAGATTTGGCACTGGTAGCCACTCCAAGTTTCAGGATTGTGGCCCAAGGCCACTAAATTGGCGGCAGCATTTTTGTTTTGTTTGTGAGTTTCTGTTCTGATTCTGGGGCTCCTAAGATTTTGCAGCCCAGCATATCAAAATAATACACATAGGCTATGGAATTTATTTCTGTTTGTCTGTACTTCATGCCAGGTGGCTTGATTGGGAATATAAAATGTAGTCCTTTATCCACTCACAACCAGTCACTGAGTTCTGTGGATGTGTTCCTAATTCTTTAGTAACAAGCTCCTCTCCAGTCTGAGAATTCACATTCTTAGGAATGGGCCCAAAATGATTGTAAATAAAAATGGCCATACAGGTAGTCCTCGAGTTACAACCACAATTGAGCCCAACATTTATGTTGCTGAGTAAAATATTTGTTGAGTGAGTTTGCCCCATTTTACGACTTTTCATGCCGCTGTTCTTAAGTGAATCAGTGCAGTTGTTAAGTGAATCTGTCTTCCTCATTGATTTAGCTCATCAGAAGGTTGCAAAAGCTGATCACATGACCCTGGGACACTGCAACCGTCATAAATGTGAACCAGTTGCCAAGCAACTGAATTTTGATCGAATGACCATGGGAATGCTGTAATAGTCATGAGTGTGAAAAATGGTCTTAAGTCATTTTTTTTGTAACTTTGAACAGTCACTAAATAAACTGTTATAAGTCGAAGCCTAGGAGGTATCAATTTAACGCCAAATAAACATTTACTGTGCTATGATAAATGGGAGAAATGGGAAATATATAAGATAAACAAAAGAAATATCAAGATATTTTTAAAGTAATGATAAAAATAATAAATAGTCTCTGCTCTCTCTGTTTAGATCAGCCATAGGACTCTTGGCCTTCCAGAACAATGTCGAGACCAGGCTTTAACAACTGCCCCTGGGGTCCAGGAATGCTATGCAATTCTGTAGGGGTTGGCTTTGATGGGCTGAAGGTTCTCCCTCTGCCTTTTAGCTTACACGTTTTTTCCCTTTTAACTTCGTTTTAATTGGTTTTTAGCTTGTTTTTAACCATAGCTTTTATATCATTATGTGATGGGTGGTATCCCATGTGTTTTCAAAGATTTCAACAGCTAATTTAGGAATCAAATTTGGCACGGCCTCATAAAGATTTATTTTCATGTTCGATTTTAAAATAATGTATACTGTTGCCATTTACTAAGTGTTCTCTGTGTATCAGCTTGTTTTAGGATTTGTGGTCTTCCTACTTCCCTTTGCCCCAACTTCTCTTCGGACAATTGTGATGCCAATACACACATATTCAGGTCTTCTCATCTTTGGAGCAGTGATTGCCACAGCCCTAATGGGAATTACGGAAAAACTTTTTTTTACTCTGTAAGTAGTTATTTCGATGTCACTGATTTTTTTTTTACAATGACATTTACTAATCGAGCATTGTTAATTTGTTTCCTTAATTTTAATTTGTTTTTTCCCTGAAGGAAAAAGCCTCCTTATAGCCAATTTCCAGAAGAAGGTATTTTTGTCAATGTTCTGGGCATCCTGATTGTCGCCTACGGAGCTGTCATTTTATGGATGGTTACAAGGCCTCATTGGAAGCGCCCACTTGAACATGTTTTCATAACCCATCAAAGAATTGGAGAAGGATTCAGTGATGATGACCTTCATAGTCCAGATTTGGAGTTCAACGGTGATGGAGCTGCTAGGAAAAGAAACCCCAAACCTGATGAAGTTGCACAGAGATAAACTATGTAAAGGAAGTATATAACAAAATTTGCAATGAAGAAAACTCAACTCTCCACATTCTCTCCCATCTCTTTGACATGCTATACTTTATTAATATTGTTAGAATTTTCTGAATAAATAAAAGTTAGTAAAGAGTTTAATTTTAGAAGTATCTATGTTCATATGTTACTACTTTGGTAACCTATACTCTTGATAACTCTTGGTATCTCTTGATAACTTTGAAAAAAAAAAAAGATCTGAAATTATAACCAGGTCAGCAACATGAAATACTTTTTCATTGATCTTGACTGATGGAAGAAGTACAAGATGAACAATCAGATTTCAGATTTTGGAAGAAAGTTGGGAAGAAAGGGAGAAGGACTCCATTGAATAAAACGGCTAAGTCCCTTGATACTTCTTTAATGTTCAAACTTGTTTCCATAACACTATGGAACTTCTGGTCATCTTGGAAAGCTGAATGATTGATTCCACAATTCATTCTTCTTCATTTTCTCTTGACTTGTGATGTTGCTTTCCATTGGCACTGGAGTACAACTGTATTCTGCAGTTCAATATTATGATTATTGTGGCCAGAGAGAAGGAAGAGAGAGGCAAAGCAGGTGGTTATGTGGATGATAATTTGATTACCCTGTCTGGTTTGTTTTTTCACATAGGTGCAAGCTTCTCATACAAATACATCTTCTAATAACAGAAAACTCAATTATTGCTATGAGGCAATCAGTATTGTTTTTGTACAGCCACATTTAAATGCATATTGGCTTCATTATTTGGATTAAATATGTTGGAGTGTTTACAGGTTGTTCAGATTATAAAGCAATTTAATGTAGAATAGACTAGACTAGACTAGACTGACAAAGACCTTAGAGGCCATCTAGTCCAGCCCTCTGTTCAAGCAGGAGAGCCTATACTATTTCAGATAAGTGACTGTCTAGATCAAACTTGCATTATTGTGGTGTCGTCAAGTGATTTTTTTTCTCCCTTGGTAAAGTGGGCGTGGGTGTGGCCAGCGCATGATGCATCTGGACCAGGAACCGCGAGTTTGACACCCCTAGTCTAGACTCTGCTTAAAAACATCCAGTGATACAACCCTTAATTGTTAGGAAGTTTTTCTAGACCTAACTGAATTAAAGCTATGTTACTCTAAACTCTTAAAGAACGCCATTTGAACATTTACATTCAGGAGTGTTGCAGGGATAAAAAAAATGAAATAATTTTCATGGATAGTAGATGGCCAGCATTATGTATATTTGGCAAAGAACAAGCCGGCTCTGATCTCATTTTCCTTAATGAACAACTGAAGCTGTTGTATTCTTCTAAATTGATGGCAGTTCAGAGGTGGGTTTCAGCAGGTTCTGACCAGTTCTGGAGAACCGGTAGTGGAAATTTTGAGTAGTTTGGAGAACTGGTCAATACCACCTCTGACTGCCCCCATCTATTCCCTGCCTCCTGAGTCCTGGGAGGAAATGGGGATTTTGCAGTAACCTTCCCCTGGAGTGGGGAGGGAATGGAAGTTTTACACTATCCTCCTGCTGTGCCCACCAAGCCATGCAATGTCCACCCACAGAACCGATAGTAAAAAAATTTGAAACCTACCACTGCGGCAGATACTACATATTTCCATAAGTTACTTATTTTTAGGAGGAGGAAAAGCGTTTCCTTTATTTGATTTGTAAATTTCAACAAGCTTTCTTCAGAAAAACTACACAGTATTGAATATAATCAGGACATTCAACCTCCATTTTATGAGATGATGCTGCGTTCTAGGATTGTCCAATTTGTATGTTTTATGTTTTGATTTGTTAGGTGTGCAAAAGATCAGGTCCACAGTGGAGGTTCAATTAAACTAATTTATTGCTAAGAGCCTATTCACAGGAATCTTCTTAGCTAACATTTAAGAGTTACCATGTTTCTTATATTTTATATTATATACTCTCATACTTTTTTTAAACCCTGAAATAAGCATTTGACCTTATTGCCATGTGCTCAAAAGCCCGATTGGGCTTATTATCAGGGGATGTCTTATTTTGGGGAAAATAAGGGTTAATAGCATTCGGGGGGGAGGCTTGGTCTTAATTCTCTTGTGGCTATATAGGGATTCTAGACTCGTCCCCCTTTTCACTCCACCCCCAGTTTCTTCCATCTTTTCTACATGATTCTCCTTTTAGAGTGTCAGGTGTCATATTTAATCTTAAACCAGCCCTCCCTGTAGCACTGCCAGCTATATGCCAAATCTGTATTGAATCCATTTTTCCAAGGACATTTAACACAAGCTTATATAGAGGATTCATTGCGTTTTATTTTTGTTCTTCATAACTTTATTTACAAATTATTGATGCTAACAATGCTATCTACATTTCCTTTTCAGTTTAACAATAAAAACTAGCTAGACCAGGGGTGTCAAAACTCAAGACCTGCAGGATGGATCTGGCCCATGGGGCCACCCTGAAAACAGCAAAAGACCAGGACATGGGGTACAGAAGGCCGTCACAGCCAAAAATGGAGCTTGCAAGGGCCGTTTTCATTGGCAGAGTTCTTGGGCCACACCTATCCCCCCCCCACCCCCAAGGTCAAACACAACCCTGATCCGGCCATCAATGAAATTGAGTTTGACACCCCTGAGCTAAGGCTGTTGGATGAACACGTTAGCTATTGTTATACAGGATATAACACGGAATAAAAGATAAAACCTAATCTTATTCTAGGCAATATTGAGAAAACCTATTCAGCACATCCTTGATTACATTTTGAAAGGGCCATCTAAATGGGCAGTATGGCATGAAGTATGCAATTGAGCATTAGGGAAGCTAATCTGATTTTTGAATTATCATTGCAGTTCATTTGGGGAAAGATCAAAACTGCAGCAGCAAACTGAGAGCCTTAAAAAAGTACTCTTTTCTCAAAACTTAACTGACTTCCGAAATCGGTCTGGCTTTTACTCTAATTTGTAATGTAAATTAAAACATTCATTCTAGTGACATCTCAGAAAATTACTTCATTTCTGTAAGAAAACAACGTATTTCATGTCAGTCTCCTTATCCTGACTAGTCTGCTATTGTGGACAGGAAAAGAAAGTGAGCAGTTAAATTTGTCAACTTCCTGTGCCAGAAATTGTCTTTTTCTATCCTGATTTGCTACTGGTTGCAGTGTTACCGTGACACATTATAAGAGTGATCTTAGGAAACAGTGGCCTTCCTCACTGTAAATTGGGATTGCAACTTTAAAAATGAAGGCTAATGAGTTGATATTTCAATATTAGATGAGAATGTGCATTACGATAGCTTTTATATTTTGAATTTTTAAGCATAGCAGAATTATTGACACCAAAGATTGTCTTATGGAGTGTTTCTCCACCTTGGTAACCTCTATGATATATGGACTTCATCTCAAATTCCCCAGCCAGCATGCTACACATCTTAAAATTGCCAAGGCTGAAAAACAGCAGTCTTCTATATCAGTGGCTGTATGTGATCCACGTTTCTAAAAGAATGCATGCTGTACTACCGTATATAAACAGTATAATTCTAATAAAAAGCAAACTCTGTTATTGCCAATATTACCATATAAATATTTGAAAATCCATTTGAATATGTGGGATCAGTAGTACTTTGTAAAGTAAAAATTTTGCAACTATTTTTATATTACAATAAAAACTATTGAATAATCTACAGTTTTCTGTGCTAGTAATAATTGCTAGACTGTATGCTGATTTGAAATAGAACATGGAAATTGCAGAGGATGAGAGACAATCATTATTTCCCTGTTAGAATGGGTGGCAATTCCTTATCTAATATAAAGATGTGTTGATTCCTGAGCTGATGAGTGGATTTTAAGGATAAAGAGAAGACTGTTAAGATAATAGTTTACTCTGGCAATGTTGGATTTTTGTCCTAGAATTACAAAGGTTTCAGCTGAATTCATCACATAGACACATTATTTTCTTTTTCAATTTATAGGAAACATAAAAAAAAGATCCTGCTTGCCAAGGAGTCATGATACCTCCAGGATCTGAATACAATGCATAACAATCATAGCTAGCTAGGCGTATTGAATATTAAACACTCAAGGGCTTTTTAGAAATTAATACAGGCAGCTTATTAATATTGTTAAAGTAGTAATGCCAAAAGTAGTTGGAGAATTTTTTTAAGCTGGCGAGAAAGAGATGGCAAAATGCCACTAAAATAAGAATGTGTACGTGTTGATTTATTTTTCTATGATTGAAAACAAAATCTTACTGGTGATCATATATTATTAAACTGGATATTAGCTTTCACATAACAAGAAATTACAAGGAAACAAAGTAATACAATATGGGTTGTGATTTCCATTCTACTAGCAGTGTATGGTAACCGGACCACATGAAGATAATTAAACTGTCAGTTGTTTATCATACCAGCTCCCTCTATTTTCACAGTTGCAATTTAAGTAGGTTAAAATACTATATTATTTTAATGTAGCAAACAATTAAGAAAACAATTCAGTTCATTTTTCATTGATCATATGTAACTTTTCCGGCACCCCAAAGTAAGAATTCTCTCCCTTTCATAAGAATGAGTAGGATCAGGGTCATGACCTTAGTGATTATACCCTGTATATATACTTACAAAGTGCAAACTCTTAAATCAGGGTAACAGCAGAAAGTAAACGATACACTTGCAGTCATAAAATTCCCTTGCCAAGAAATCTTTATTGATATTTTGGTGCCTGGTGGAGATTTCTCCCTTTCCCCACCCTGTCTTTAGTGGCTCTAATATTTGGACAAAAAGGCTGGGTATTGAGAGAGGAGAATTACTGTAAAGGGGATGAAGAGCAAATAGAAGAGAACAGGCTATGGGAAAGAAAGCAAAATGACACAAGGATATGGAAGGAGGAAGAAGCTGCTCACAAACTACTCCAGCCTTTTGAAAACAGGCCAGCAATCCCAAGCATTTTGACTCCTTTTAGATTCCCAGCGAGTCTTAAAAAATGCACTCACTGGGAAAAGCAGTTCCTAATACAGCAAAGTTTGCCATCCATCTCCTACAGCTGAAGACCACTTCATAGAGCCAAGGACAGAAAGAACAATCCCCTAAATGCAATGGCATGGCACAGAAGAGTGAGCAAAGAAAATACAGCCACCGTATACCAAGACGTCCTAGGAAAATATCCAAAAATATTGGTTGTTTGCTTGCAGACATTTCATTACCAAACTAGTTAACATCATCAGTACTAGGAGGGATTTGTTCTCATTTTATATACTATGACTTGCCCTGTCAATGTTTATATTAATCAAGTTTTCTTGGAGAAGATATGATCTTACTTACACAGGCAATCCTAGTTTATCAACTGCCTTAGACAGCAACTATTTGCAATTACAACAATGATGAAAATGTAACTCTGTGGTCAATTCTCACATGGTCAACCTTTACAGTCATGAATTAAAGCAAAGAAAGGCTGAAGTAAGATTGCAAACGCAGTTGATGACTGAGTTGCCAGTGCCAAGCGTGGTAGGCAAAAAGTTTTTAATCAACTAGCCTGAAATTCTGACATTTCTTGGTCTTTCCTCTAAACATTAAGAAAGTGTACTTAGCATTCTGGGATAAAATTATAATTCCTCTTCACTTGTATGATTTGCTTGTGAAATACCACCAAAAACCCAATTTGGTAATCTTTTTAGCATTCCTCTTCTCCCAATAATTTCTTTATTTTAAGGCCTGCACTTTTCACGTGCAAAAGCACTACTGTTTTTATATTTTTAACAGTAGTTTCTCTGTACTACTTAATGTATTTTATTATTGTTGTAATTTTTTTTACAGTAAAACCAATCCTGGATATATTGCCATCATCATCATGTTTGCCTAATTTCTTCAGATATAGAACCAGCCACAGTTGCATGTTACAGACAATACGTTCTATATTTTTATTTAGTGTATATATAAAGAATATCCACTAGATGGCAAGCATTATCAAGCTTGTTTGTCAGCTATCTCCAGCCCTCAGAAACCCCTGCTCTTTTGCATCCTAAGGTACAAAAAAGAGAATTGTTACACTTACATTTATAGCATTGTGTTATAAATAACCTAGTGCTCTCCTGGTGTTTTGAGTTGCAATATCTACAATCCTTTGCACCTGAATTTTCTGAGTAGGATTGATGGACAGCAGTGGTGAACTGCTACCAGTTCGCACCGCATCAGGCAAATCAGTAGTGGTGGCAGGAGGCTCGGCCCACCCGCTTGGATGCTTCTGTGCAGAAGTGTTGTGCGTGCACAGGCGCACACCCACCCACCCCTGATAGAGAGTGAAGTCCAAAACATCTGGAAGGCATCAGGTTGTCTATAACCCTGGGCTATATTTTGGCATTTTCTTTGGAAGGATAGATACTGAACCTAAAGCTCACTGAATTGGCCACCAAATGAGAAGAGAGCACTCATTGGAAAAGACCCTGATGGCGGGAAAGATTGAAGGCAAAGCGAGAAAAGGACAGCAGAGGACCAGATGGTTAGATAATGTCATTTATGCAATGAACATGAATTTGGACAAACTCTTGAGAGACAGTATAGTGCAGTGATGGCTAACCTTTTTGCCATCGCGTGCCAAAAGTGGGGGGTGCCCAGGGGGGTTTGTGCGTCCGCGTGCCCACACCTATAATTCAATTCACCCCATCCTCCCTGGAAAGGCTCTGGAGCCTGGGGAGAGTGAAAAAG